>CAUYSK010119812.1:0-17500 GCA_963575035.1 Avahi laniger
TTCACCATTTTCAAATGGTTGTTCACTGTATTTTTAAAGGAGATTAGTGGGTAAGTAAACCAATGCAACCATGACAAAAACAGTTTGAAATGGAGATATCATGCCAATTTGCCCAGAATTTGGTTAGTCCTGGCCCTTGCAAAGCCCCCATTGATACTGAATTATGCATAACCATACACTTATGAGAGTGGTACAGGAAGATTGGGCTTGAAAGTTTAGGGGAATCTGAGTAATTGCACCTGTGATTGTACAGGTCGTCCCCTTGACTCTCAGTTTTCTAAACTCTAAGATGAGCAACAGAGAACGTGGAGTTCACTTGACTGGCTAGGTTAATATCCTGCTTGTGCCACTGGTTAGCTCTGGGACCTGGAGAAAATTATTTAACTTCTCTAACTCTTTGTTTCACAAATAAAAAGGGTAATAATTTGACCTATCTCACAAATTATGACAAGGACTGAGTTATGGCATGTGAAAAACCTAGCAAAATGCCTATGCCATAATAAAGTCTCAAAAATATATTTTTTTAAACACATTAATGGAAATAAGAAGTTTTAAAACCAGAATGATGATCTGGGATCCGGCTCCAGCTCTCCTACTCATTAGCTGTGCGACATTATTCAAGTTACTGAGACTTTGAAAAACCTCAGCTTTCTCACTTAAAAGGAGATCTCACTAGGTTAAGAAGTAAGTAAAATAGATACTCAGATGGCTAATTCGTTCCCCTTTTGCCTTTTAGTCGAGAGCAGGGGATCAGGAAGTTTGGAAGGAGGGAAACCGAGATGGAAAGGATGTCTTTGGCTGGACATTCAATTCAGATTCTCTCTCCATTTCGAAAGCCTCCAAAGAGTCTTCTATCACTTCTTTTTCCTTGAGTCTTAAAGATTTAGTGAGGCAGCTTTTGGATGAAGATGAAAGAAGTTCAGTTCTTCAGTAAATGCATATTACAACATCCTTCCTAAACAAAATTCAACTTGAAGATAAAAGAATTCTAGACAGTTCAGCTTTATTGTAATTTCTGTTTAACCATACACTACTTTTGGAATAGGTTTACTAGTGTTTTCTTATGATTGTCATTATTTTAGTTAAATCTTAAAAATGTATTTTTTTATATGTTTGACACTTATTTAAGAAGTGAATTCAGTTGAATTGAAGGAGACTACCACACAGGCCTGAAGCTGTTCCAAGAAAGGGGGCCTTTACAATAGTATTCTTTGGAATACGGCATTTTGCAGATCTCAAATTATTCCACTTTGTTCTACTTACCTCTTCCATTCATTCTGTCTTCTCCTCTTTGATGGAGAGTCAGGTAAAATTAATGCAATTTCCTCTAGTTCTAGGAACCTGATATTAATATTCTCTCCCAGTGGAATATGCACATCAACACTGAGAACAAAGGCCTCAGGATCTCCAAGTATGAGGGCTGGATGAAGCACAGGATGGCTGGGCACACTAAGAGTATATACTGCTCCGTAGTGACATGCTCATGTACTTCCATTTAATAGAGGGTGATATTGGACATAACATGACTGTGGGTTGAATACATATAAACCTCTGACCAAGTTGAGCTTTCAATTTAATATCTCAATTTTAAATTTTTTCAAGGTGGATTCTATATGTTTTGTTTAAGCTATATTGTGTAAAATTCTTTTCAGGATTTATTCTCTTTTATCAAAATTAAAAATATCCTTTGCCTTTGAGAAAAATCGAAACAGTTAAGCACCATCTTCAGAATAATGTGAAGACTGATTGATAATCATCTCTTGTGTTTTTTTCTTGCTGGCCAGATTCCAGGATTGTGTGTGTGTCTGTGTGTGTGTGTGTGTGTGTGTGTGTGTGTGTATTTACAAAACACTTGTTTTAGAAGCCACGGTTCTTTTAAATACACAATTATCTTTGTTCTACTTTGAATTGTACTTAATTATTTCTATCTATGTCAAGTTTTGGAAATCAGAAACCAGAGCATATGTCACTTATTCAGGGAAATTTACTGGATGTAGAATTTATAGTAAATTGCATTGTACTGGATTGTATATGAAATGTTAAGAAGTATTAAGATGGTTCCAATACCATAATCTAGAAAGGAAGCAATGTCTACAGAGTGAGAAGCTAAGAAGAAAAATAACTGAAAGGAAAAACCTTAAGAGGAGTTGCAAAGACATACTCTGTCATGTGCCAAGTAAGTGATAATATAGTTAGAGTGTCCCTTGGTGAAGGAAAGAGTGAGCTCTCTAAGGGCTGAGGTGGCTTTGGAAGAAGCGGTACTAGCTAGAACTAGACTTTAACAATCCTGACATAGACTTTATTGATGGTTGAATATGTGAAATGAGAAACTGTATTGGAGTGATCTGCTTCTCTATATACTTAAACAACTTGTAGTTGGGCAATCATCAAAACTAGTTCATTTGGATGAAACTTTTTTGCTCCTTAAAATATTATAAATCCATTTAAGTTTGCATTCACTTGGAGAGTTAGCCCTTTTAAGAATAGTTCCAGAATTAAATAATTAAAATAAATTCTTAAGAAAATAACGGTTCAATGTTAGCTTCGGGAGATAATATTTATTCATTTAGTGTAAACCATTGTTTACATGTCCAAAATAACAAATGAGTTATATTAGGACAGCTGCTTGCACATGGCATGCTTTTCTGCGTAAGCATGGACAGTTAGTCCTGAAGAATCGAGACTGGACTACAGGACGATCACTAGAATACGTTCCAGATAATTTTGGCCCCTTATATGTTAACACACATATATGTCATCTTGGGAAGTATCTGGAAAACATTGTCATATCAAGATTGCAGTCAGCTATTTGGTTATTGGTTATTTCTAGTAAATTAATGAGTCATTTGAAGACCTAATAATTTGAGTTTTGTTTGGCAGATTTTATGTTCATATGTTGTTGATGTGGATCATTTATTTAGCCTGTACTTCAATTACTGGGGGCTCTAGGAACTGTTTTGTAAATTTGGAGATAGTTGCTTTGATCCAGCCGTAGAGTAAAACAAGAACATCTAACTAAATAGCTTTTCATCTTTCCTTCGAAGCAAGAAACAAAAATAATCATTCAAAGCAATGCTTTTCATGTTTCTTGGATTTTGATTTCCCTGATCATCTGGACATTACCAGCATTAGTGTGACATGCAAAGCCAGTACCTGCAGAATTTCTTCCATGTAAGAGACACCGAATTGAATGAAGTAAATTTTTCAATTACTCTTTTTGGTGTCTTTCATTATAATCCTTTTATTCTCACAGTATTTAACTCTAAATTTTTGCTTTTAACTTTCTATGCCGTGTAATAAAAAAAGCCTTTTTAAAATACAGCGTCTTAATCACCAAATATTTATTAAACCTCCACCTCCATGCATTATGCCAAATGCAAAGAGTGAAACTCTAAATCAAGTCATCCAAAGAGTTATGTTGACTCCTCTTTTTTCTTCAACCTTCAAAATGCTTGGCCCCACAGAAGCATTTTAGAATTGGGACCATTGGTGTTAGTGGGACTTCCAGAGATGCTTCAGTTATAAACTTCCCTGCATTAAGCAAATCCATGCAGTGAAATCACTAAAAGGTATATATATAGGTTCAACTAGAGCATTCATTTGTTTTTCTTTTGCACTGTAAAAAAAAAAAAAAAGTCTGTTTCAAATCCTATTTGTCCCTTATCTCTGTTTGTTCAGTTGTTTTTAATATCACATACTGAAAGAATTTCAATAGCAGTTTCACCATGAAGTCATTTGTTATCCTTCAGCAGGCTTTTGCCTACTGAATTGTAAAGCAGTTCTGACTATTTGCATCCTCCAGATGGAGCGGCATATAAACACTCCCAGATATTTCTGGTAAGTATGAAAAAATATCTTATTTGTCCTTTCTGTGAATAAATAAGTGAATGTCAAATTTTATAGACTAATAAATTTGTATGCCGGCACTGACATTGAATCTCTCATGGCCTGCAATGTCACAGACCCTGAGAAACACAATTTTTTTTTGTTTCAAATGAATACTAAGTCAAATAGAAGCTCAATAAAAGCCAAAACTTGATTGCATTGTTTGTGTCTGCCCAGTGTTCTAATTCAGTTGCAATATGCCATGAGGAAATGCAATTTACATGTTTCCCAGGCTTATTGCACAACAGTCACTCACATACACATACTTCTCTCTGTCAAAGAGAACCCCATTAATGGGTTAAAATGCCCTTTAGCATTTAGTCTGCAACAGCTGCCCTTCCTAATAAATTTAACGTTAACTCTCTTAATACACTTTTCATGATACAGAAACAGGTGATAGCAAAAAGCAACCTAAATATCTGAATTTTCAAATATAAAACTTTTGATATGTATATATAGGTTGACTTTTGTGCACACATGTGATAGACTCAGAAATAATACTCTACATGGGATAAATCAAATTGCATCAGTTCAAGCAAATCTTTATGCACTTTTCCAATTTAGGATTAAATGTATTACTTATATTTAAATTGATATGCATAATGTAGGGTGTCTAATCTTCACATTCAGTTAAATAATGAACCTCTGCAATCTCAGCTGTGATTGACAGTTTAATACTGCTTTTACACTTGCCAGTTTTTATATTACATCTTCTAGTTTCTTTCTAAATTAAATGCACTGTGCTCTAAACAGAGTAAAATCATATATTTTACAAAGTAAGCAAAATTAAATAACTTTAGAGATAAATATGTATATTAAACATTGAGAATTTAACTTTGCTTACTTGATTCATGTGAGGAAAGGAGTCTTCTGAACTCAGTACCGACTGATCATTTTCTACTCTGATTTTTTGAAGAAAGAATTTTCATAAGTAATACCAAATATTTCTTTCCATTCATTAGTGCAATTAAAACAAAACTGAGTATCATATTTGTCAACATCGATTTGCTTTTTGGAGAATACATTTTCCTAAATGAGTTTTAGTTGAATAAAAGTAAATCTGAGATATAAAAATTTAAAATCAATTTTAATAATGCTCCAAAATGGATTTGGAAAACACAAGTTCTATTTATTACAAAAGCCTGTCTTTATGAATTTTTTCCAACTATGAGCTGTGAAAAAAGTTAAAATTCAACTTTGGTACATTGTTTCTATTATGATACATTCGACACACATGTCTACCCAGATGTCCTTGATTTTTTTCAAAAGTAGCCACATAAAATTAAAGTAACAATGTCTTTTATGTTTTATGAACAGATATAGAGGTAGAAGTTATATGTGTATGTGTGTGTGCAGTTAAGTATGCTATAACAAACAGTATAAAGATATTTATTTACACGTTTGAGTTTTAAATTTGGAAAATTATCACTTGATACTAAATTCATCGATTCAAGTTATATATGTTTGTACAAATGTATACATATATGTGTATATATAGACCGACACATGTGAAAAAATATATATATATGAAAGCCACAGGTATGGCCCAGAAGCTGTCAAGTAGAGTGATAGTCTGCGTGGACTAACAGAATGTATGAATTGAAAAGAACACCAGAGTATCTCTAATCCGACTACCTTGTTTTACAGATTGATTATCAAATTGACTCCCAGAAAAGTTAAAATGGTAAACTTGAACCAAATCTCACATCTATGGATTCTAAATCCTGACTTCTTTCCTCCATACTTCCTCTTTGATTCTGGCATTTTATTGTATCAGTGAATTGTTTTGGAAAATTTTAGTGGCCTAATATTCAATTGTTTGCCAAAGCACCGTGGCAGTTACTATACACACATACACACAAACATCTTTATATACACACATATATAGTGCATATGGTATATACACATACACTACACATGTATTTATATACATATACTATGCAAGCTATATAAATCCCAGTTGAACTAAGTGTCACTAAATTCTAGACTCCACTGTATCACCGTATTTCAAAAAATAGTTCCAAAATAGCCCTATTTGAAGCTCCTTTCAGTTATTAAGTCTCCCAAACATTTATCTTTTGTTTATTGACACGAGCTTCCCAGATTTCCGCTCCTTTTGTTTAGCTGTAGTAAATTTGGCATTAAAGGATGATATTCAATCCTTGCTTCCTTTATAGAGTTGCACCAAAGTCAATGAGAATTTTACGCAAAAATAAAGGATAAACTATGGCCCTGGAGTCCTCATTTAAGACTGTAGAACGGACCCACAAGACTAAGTTCAGTGCCTGGTAAGGGGTTCGTGCTAAATTTAACATTGCAGAAGAGTTTCCAGCTGTTGGCTTGATACGAAGGAGGAGAGCTGTTTTTATGACTGATTACTGTCCTCGGGAGAAAGAGGCAAGTGGAGCGATGCTCCATCTCTCCGATCCGTAGAGTGCTGTGCATATTCTATGGTGCTGCTTTGCGAAGGCTCATAACTTTAATGGCTCCCTTCATGAGTTGTCATGACTCTAGGCTTTCAAAATCCCAAGACCTAGAAGGGAAGAACAGGAATATGTGTAACCAGAAATGTAGAAAATACTATAAGAAAGGAAGATTACCTTTTTAAAATTTTTATACTGATGAGAAGTCACTTGTGGTTTGTCACTCTAGCTAAAGTAACACAACGAGACTGTATTTGCCAGCTGTACTTAAAGATCTTGGTTTTATGTTTTTTAAAATGTCATCTCTTCCTTCAATCACTTGTAAGTCCCCTGTAATCTCTTTTTAATGTAAGCACACTGGAGTTTTCCCTTTTGTTTCCTGCCCTTGCATTATTTACTTTGATCTGCTGTGAGAAAATCTGAAAGTGTGTTGTCCTAAATGCTCGCATCTCACCAACAAGATTTGAGGCCTTGTAGTTCACAGCGAAGAAAAAGGCTCTTGTGTGAAGACGCAGGTTTTGTTTAGTTCTCTCTCCCTGGTGGGAGCCTTAATTGCATTTTCTCTCTCTCACAGTGGCTGGCTAAGGAGTGCTTGCCTTCCCTGCTGATGCTGAAGTTTTCAAGCTCTATTACTCTGTGACGGAGAAAATTCCTTGGTCCAGAAAGAAAAGGGTCAGATTAAAAAGAAAAGTGTTTAAATAAGTATTGTCAATTTACCGTGCACAATAAACAAAAAGAAGAAGAAACAATAGAAAAGCTCCCCCCACCCAAATTCTTGTAGAAGTTTTATGTCACCCAGTTTATAAAATAGCAGATTTGAAATATTTCAAAGAGGCTCAGACCTTAGGGCAAAGAGGTTAGACTTAATAAGAAGCAGTAAACAAAAATATCATTAATTTTTGTCCTTTCTTTGCCATTCTTGCATAATTAAAAAATATATATTCAAAGGGTTATTTCTGGAATTAACATTAAATATTGACATTTATGCCATTTTCAGATGAGTTACAAAAACCTAATTTTATTAACCTTTTTACTTTCTATGATGACTTACTGAACATACAAGCAGTAAGCTTGAAACATTAGATCTGAAATGAATATTTTAATTTGCTTCTCATCTGACAAAGTACACTTCACCCACCCGACTTGGAAGCTGTGGCTGCCACGTCCACTTCCACTGGCTATATTTTCCATGCTGATAGACTGCAAGGCATTAATAGCATCTACTTAACATTTTCAGTTTTAAAGCATCTTAAATGTAGAGCCTATATTGATCTGCATTCACAACAATGCTTGTTTATTGTTTGAAGCTTAAATGTTTTTAATGCACATATGCGTAAGCTAATTGTATTTTTAAAAATCTATGTATTGCTATCTCAACTAAAATGTATTATTCAAGCATTTATTTCATTTTGCAAGACCTTATTTTTTTCCTCTTGCTTACTCCCAAATCTCATATTAGGCTCTTTGCTGACTTTTTAACTTTTCCTTGTTAAGCCGTGCTCCTTCTCCTATTCCTTTCCTTCTCTCGTAGCCACCTTATATTCATTCACACTTGCCCTGTTCCAAGCTGTTATCCACCAATGCCTGCCACCTCATGGTACTCTCTGAATGTTCTGATCTCTACTGCTTGTCTGCCAGTGAGTTGAGAGGATCATGCTTATTCAGGGATAGCTGTGGGATTTTGTGATGAATAGTTGTGTAGACAGTGCAAAAATAAGTGGTTGGAAGTGGCATGGGATCGGTTGGTTGAGAAGGCAGCAAGAGAGAAAAGAGATATTAGGAGGCCAAGTATGTGAAAAGAAGACAGACGCTGGATGAAAAAAGTGAAGCTACCTTTCTAGGGGTTGGGATTATGGATTTTATCTCTGACCATAACCTCCCATTAGTAATCACTGGGCCTTTCAGGCTTTGTGCAATGTGCTGGGGCCGGTCAACAAAGTCTTTTCAGCTATATTGAAAAGCAGTGATCCAACACATGAAGTGAAAACATCTCCTTGATACAAGAGTACACACGGCTCTACGAACACATTAACATTATAAGACAGATATGATTGTCATTAAAAACAGCATCAAGAAGCCTGTGTCTTGCTTTATTATCTTCAAACTGGTTAGCAATGTGAAGAGAACCTTCGAAAAACTCATTTAAATGTATGATATACATTTGAACATTGTGCACTTTTTTTTTTTTTGGTTACCTCCAGGATGGTGCTTTTTAAATGTTGTAGCCATCACATTGGCTGCTACCAGGATTTAATTTTTTTCATTGAATGATTAACTAGCTGATAACACAAAAAGACATACTTACATAACTTTGTTCTCCCTAATAAGTGAGAAATAAAATACAATTAAAGTGTATGACAAAGATACAACAGGATTTCTTAATAATTTTGAGGAGTGTATGTGTTTAACTTGGAGAATTTGAGAGCTAATTGGACCCTTATTAATTTTGTGGTTCAGATAGAATCATATCTTAGAACTGTCAAAATTGAAAATGAGGAACAAATTGCATTTTTAAAGAGTTCAAAGAACTTTGTTGGCATATTTTATTTCCCCTGAATCCTAATATATGTTTTTATAAATACTTCTTAGGGATTCTCCTTTTTCTAATGATTGTCACTACTTACTTCTTTTAGTAGAAGAAAGAATTATCAATTAGGACCTATACATTTCTGAAGTCTTAGAACAGATCTAGATAATTCAGCAAGTGATTATTCTATTTGTCAGCACATTTTATTATGGTAGAAATTTTTTATGATGAAGGCTGGGGAACCTGATTATTTTTTAAATAGGTCAAGAAATGGATCAGAAAATCTGCAGGGGATTTATCTCTGTTTCTAGTACTTCATAATGACAAAACTTTCCTTGGCTAATGAGCATGTCTAGATGAATTCTAATACATAAAGAAAAGGGTAGAAGAGGGCAGTGGACTTCTAAGAGAATTGGTATAATTGCAGTGACTGAATTCAAAAGATTGGAAATAGTTTGAGAGGAGTCAAAAGCGATAGATAGGCCCCAGTTTGTTAACCCAAAGATATTCTGTTTTCTTGTGTAAGTGGGTGTGAATTACATGAACATAAGGGAAAATAGGCCGTTTGCATACCAATTCAGAACTAAAATAATGAAATTTTCTATAAAATTATGGCCTTAAAATTTCCTACTTTCTTTTTCTTACATGAGCACCCTGTTTGTTCTAACTTTAGTCTGGTACCACATTTAATTATTTACCCATTGCCTATGAATTCATTTCTCAGAACACTGTTTACTGAGCACCTGTATGGAACAGACACTGTCTTGCTTACAAATAGAAGTTCTACTAGTCAAAAACATCTTAAACCTAAGAGATTGGAAATCAAGGCAAACATATTTCTGCCTATAATAAATTATTAATATTTATTTATTCAAGTACTTGATATCACCACTGCAAAGCCAAATACTGTGTTAAAGGATACATCACCTCAAAGTAAAACTTCAAATTCACTACACTCTCTTCATTACATATGAAGGCGGCAGCCTTTTTTTCCTTAATGGGATTTTAGTTTCATGCAAAAACTTCTGTTATCTTTAGGTTTTGTTGTTTTACCTATGTTAGTGAGTAAATACAGTAGAGTTAATGTTAACCTGCTTTTTATTTTTAGTGCCCCTCAAAAGTAAAAAAAAAAAAAAAACCACTCTTAAATATAACCTAAATTGGATTCTGTTTGTTTCTTTTGTATTTTCTTCAATTCATTCTTTAAAGGCCGGCTCCAGTGACACTTTCTCTGTGAAACTTTCCCTCCCAATCACTTCTGAGCAAACGTTAAGTATACCATAGAAAGGTATTTAAATTTCAATTACCTCTCTTAACACTTTTCCTTATAATCTATTGAAACCATTCATTCTCCTGTTCCCTTTCTGCTAAAGGCTATACTTCTTGGGGGCAGGTATAGTTTGTTATCACCTCTGCATTCTGGTCTCCTGGCACAATATCTGAGCCATAAGAGTTCAGGAGATATTTCTTGAATTAATTCAATCCTCTTACAATTACTGTTTGAATTCTTTTATCTTATATTTTTGAGACCTCTGTCTATCCTTTGATAAAAAAATGTAAGCGGGGGTCTTGATCTTGTTTATATATGTGGCAAATAAATTTCATGTCTTCCTTTTCTGTAGGAATATTTAAAATATCTTTTCTAAGACTTAAGTTGTAAGTTTAGGTTCAAAATGAGAGTAGAAGCTGATAGTGGTTACCCAGTTTACATTACTTTTTTGTTCATATTGTGTTGTCTTTTTTTTTCGTGGAGGTGTCACTCAGGATCAAATACAAGTATCTTTATAATTCGACGTTAGACCCCAAAGTCCCTTATAGGTCCTAATTTTTCTGGTAATATCATCATAGCTGTTTTCTGTGTGCATGTGTGTGCATGTGTGTATGTGTGTGTGCAGCCGCTGACTGGTCTTCCGAAGCAAAGCCTTTATCTTTGTTGTTATCTTTCACTGTCAGTGCCAGTCTCTTATTATTGATCCTTCCCATGATAATGGCTTGAGGGATTTTGAGAAAGGATATTTAAAAGAAATTTTTTTTTTGGTGGGAGAAGTCTTGCTTGGAAGAAATTAGATGAAATAATTTCAATATTGGCTAAGAAATCCTGTCCCCTCGACTCTTGGATTATTAACTTGCAATAACACATATTATTTACAGTATCCAAATTTCACATATACACGAATAACTGTCAAAAATAAATATCTTAGTCTTCAGTTCCTAAGATTGGTAGCTATGAAAGTGAAGATAAAAAAATGTAATAAAATTAACACACATTGGCTTAGTACCTACCGGGTTATACACTGTGGGGAAAAGCAGATGAACAAGGATGATCAAGATAGTTTCTGATGCAGTGCTTTCTACGGGAGAGTTGTAAATATATGAATAACTTTAATAAAAGACAATATTTGATACAAAGTTTGCCAGTAATACACATAATTAGACACGGAGACAATTGGAAGTATAAGAAAATGAATATTTATTTTCTAATGAAATGATGTTTCAGATAGGTTTTCAAGAATAGGAGGATAAGGCATGAATGGAATGTGTCCATTTTAAGAATCTATAGGAGGACGTGATAGTTAAGACATTGGAGACACATTTTACTGAGCAGCCAATGTGTGGTTGAGAAATCGGTACTTATTGTGGTAATCAGTGTGGCTTCCTGGAAGCTTTCTGAAGATGGCGTGATCTGATCCAATTCAACATTTTTAAAGTATTTAATATATACAAAGGTTCATCAATCTTTTGTGTAGTCTGCGTCAGAAAACAGAAATAAATAAGGAAATGCTGTAGAAAACTGGGGTTGCCAACTTGTGTCTCATAGACACATTTTGCTCAGTCCAGACAGATCTTTCAACCTCATGAATTAGGCGTCAAATTTAAAATGGAAATTTCAAAGAAAAATCATGATTCTCAATCTTCTGAGAATCCTAAAGGTCTGGCTTCTATATTGGCATGCTAACCATTGCCTAGAGGTGTGTAGTGGTTGCCTTCTTGCTGCGGGGCCTGTGTGCAGGTTCACTAGGTCCCCACAGGATCTGTCTGTTCCCTGCCTGGTCTTCAAGGCATTTGAGTTTGTGGCCTTTATTATAACCTAATGAGCCAAAGGGAAGATACAGTCAAAGTTTCAAACTTACCATACCCAAATCCTAGTGAATAGCAGTTATAATAGAACTAGTAAATAGCAGTTATAATAGAACTCTGAAAGTATACTCTATTGGTTACATTCCACATAATTTCATGATGAGTTTTGTTCTTAATTATATTTATTTCTGCATTATTAACAATAAGCATGCCGTCAAATTGAAGATTAGTCTAAACTGGTAACAATATTTTTAAAATATATTTTACTATTTAGGGAGTGTAACAGAAAAGCAAAACCAAATGAAAAAAAAAAAGAAGCAACAAAAAATGTGATTTCACTTATACAATAAGATTTTTTATTTTACCAAAGGAAGAGTGAGAGTTAAGGGAATGGAGAGGGAAACATTTTTTTCAATAGAAGAAATACATGAATTTTGGTATTTTAGCTAGATTGTCAGCATTGATAATTCTATCAAATTATAGTGAATTTTCAATAATATATAATATTCTCTATTTTATACCTTATTATTTAGAATGTCCTTCATATTTAGGTACGTTTTATACCAGGGATAAATAAAATAAAATATGTAATCTAAATATGAATTAAGTGCTTTAGGATCTTCTGAAATGTAAATCATAGTGTCAATGTGAAAATATGTTGGACTTATCATAATCATTTGATTTATCACATAAAAAACAATGTTAATATCACATAAACTAATATAGTACAAAGATGAAACTCCACCATGTAGCCTCACTGAAACTCTCTCAGTTCCCTCGACTTACCAAGCTCTTTCTAACTTTTAGGTCTCTGTGTATGATTTTTGTTCGTTTTAATCTGGAAGTCTTCTCTTTTTATCTCCCTTGCTGTTCTAATTCCTATTCAGGTCTCAGTTTAGCTTTCACGATTTCTATTCCTCTCTCCCTGACTCCTTTTCCCTGGTAATGTTTCGTGGCTTCCAGAGTCTTAACATCCCATTTGATCCTCATTATCTTCATTCATTCATTCATGGAATATTTGTGAAGCACCCATTCTTTGCCAGGCAATAATAGTAGAGGAGAGCTGTCCAGAGATGCAATGAAGAGTTTTTGTTCTTAGGTAGGTCACAATTTAGTAGGGAAGAGAAATTAATCTGCATAGTTCTTTACGGTGAGTTCAAAACCTGAGATTTGCACAAGTGGGGACAAAATAGGTGGCTGCTGTTGATGAGAGGTGGCCGAAGATGGGAAGGAAAGAGACACGGAAAATTTTTTTTCGAATTTTGAAGACTTTTAGAGACTATTCTTGGAATAAAGGGGAAAGGAGAGATAGAGGGGAAACAAGTACCTCCGTGACTCCATGAAATAGAACTGTTTTCATTTTATTTTGTTATATTTTTTTTTTATCACTTGAGCTCCTACTGTGGTCTGAGTTGTATGCATAGCACTCTGCAAGAATTACTTCATTTATCTTGTCAATGGCTCAGTAAAATGGGTACTTTTCACAGGCAAACAGTCAGAGGTCCAAAGAAATTAGCGTGTCTTACTGAGAGTATATTTTGCCCTGCCATTGCCTTCTTTCTGTTTTCTAAATTGTATAGTATTCTTTTTCAAATAGCTGAGAGTGAGCGAAATCAAATTTTAATCTAAAACCCAAAATGAAACTTTTGAAACTTTTTCTCTTATCTTTGCTTTTTAAAAATGTATGTAAGTGTTTGGCCCTTTGTTTTATATTGAATTTTTATATTTTCGAAATGGCATCCAAATGTTGTTGGTAAGATAGGAGCAACTTTCTTGTCTAAATCTGTTCATTTGAAATGCTAAAACGAAAATATCACATAAAACTCCAACTTTCTGGGATCGGCCTTTCTCTGTCTAGTAGTCATCTGGTAAATGAATGCCATGTTAGACCAGTGTTCCTCCTAAAATAACAATCCTTTGGGATATAGTGGAGCAAATTTATTGCTTCCAAATTTTATTTTTTGGAAGTGTTTCTCTTAAAGCAAAAAATAAATATATGAAATTCTAGGAGGATCTCACCATGTAGCTTAAGAGATACGATTTCTACGTAAATTAGTAGAGGAAAAATGTAGTTTACATTTCTTTATTTTTATTATAAGAAAATAATTTTATTGTAAATAAATAAACTGTTATAAAGAAGACAATAATTATGCCTTTCAAAGCTGGAATTTTTACTATATTTTTCCACTTAAGTTTTTCCTAAAATTGAAAGCATTTGGTCAACATTATAAAGCCATAATCCACAGAAAGTTAATTAAAGAACTATTGAGTGCTCTCATTGGTCACTGAGGGGAAATTTGAAAACATAAATCACAGAGTTCATTTCTTTAGCATCTGCTCTATGGTCAAAGAAAAAGATCAGTGAAATATATATCTTAAAATATTAATTACATTTGAATTATATAAAAAGCAAAGTATCAAAAAATTATAAAGTGAATTGTCAGAAATCTGGCTTCCAATACTCATTCTGACTATTACTGGTTGAGTTATCTAATCTTTTGGGACAAAGTGTTCTCATTTGTAAATTGAGAGGATTAACTAGCTGATTTATAAGGTCCAGTTCAATACTGAGAGTTTTATAATTTATTAATTTAATAATTCATATATACTGAACACCAATGTTGAGAATAGTGGGAATAGTATATGCAAATACTTAAAATTAAATGCCTGACAAAAATCAACAAATCTTCTGTATGTTGTCTAGTAAAAATCCAGACCAGACAAAACAAAACAAAAAACTGCATCTTGATGGTACTAATGGAAATAAACAAATACACAACTAATTCATTAAACTTATGCATTATTTCTAAAAAAAAAATCTTAGGTAAAAATATAACCCCAATTCACAAATTCGGAGTTTGGATTTACTTTTGTTTTTTAAAGTGGTCAGCATATATACAGGCAGTCATGCTGTCACTGTAATCATATATAGATTGTCATTGATTGCTAAAAGCAGGCTAGGATATCACAATTGAGAACACTTCCTTTTTTATTTGTAGATGGTTTCCTAGAGAAGGAGAAATGATACCAAGTTTGATTAGCACCTACAATGTACCATGAAAATTTTGTTCATTTAATCTTCGTAATACCCTATAATGTAAATATCATTATTCGCATTTCACTAATGAGGAAACTGAGACTTATTGTTTAAGTTACAAAACATTTTGATGGAGGCAGACACCAGGCCAAATCTGTCTGAAGTTCATATCTCCTTGCTTCACTGTATGGTTTCCCAGAAGAAGGTGTAAATGTTCCCCTTCACTATTTGAAGGAACATACCTGAAAGTAAAAAGAGGGTGATTATTGTAAACTATGGGAGCAAAATGGTGAAATTTGTTTGATGGCAGGAATTATGAGAGACTGAAAGAATAGATAGCATAAGTTTGGTTGATAGTTAAAATAAAAAAAATAATGTATAGGCCTGGAGAAATTTGAGGGTGCTTATTAGATGTTTGCACGATAGGCCAAGAACCTTTTGAGACTTCTGGGACAGGGTTTGGGTGGGGAGTGATGAAGGAAGAATAGTTGTACAGATCAAGTCAGATGGAACTGGAGGTTAAAGATAAAGACTGAAACATTTTACCAATAAGTGCAAAAGTAAAAGCCACAGCAGGGTTTATTTTGGGGTAGAAGAAATGCCAATATTTCAATCTGAGTAAATAGTAAATAGTAAATGAGTAAGTAGAATTTAAACATACTTTTTTATTCAGTGATAAAATAAAAGGATATGGAAGAAAGTATTTTCAAAAAGCTAAAAGGAAGCTGTACAAGACAGTTTCACTAAATTTCATGAATGATACATTTTCAATGAAGGCAATTGATCCAGGGACTTTAGGAATTCAGAGACTGTTATTTCTCCCTTTCTTTATTGATAATTAGAGCATCACCCCAACTAGAAACACTGAATTTACACTAACCAATCTAATTCTTTTCTAATCGGTATGTTAATAAAATATTGCATTAAATTAACATTTAAAATTATAATACCATACTATTCATTTAATTTTCCTTAGGTTATTCCCATATTAATAAACGGAATTATATATTGAGGTTATATGTAAAAATTAGCCATGGTGACTGTCACTTTTGTAATCTGTCCTTTCTACCTGAAAATGAAAAGTTTATCTTGAATACAAACTAAAAGTAGCAATAAAAAGTGACCTCATGATGGTGTTGCCAGCCCTGATGGTGAAACATTTTACTATGGATTATTTCCCTTATAGATTGTGCCCATTAAAAATGTTTCTGCTAAAATTTGTAGTGTAATAGTGACTTTGAGAAGTACACAGGAAGGAAGGAAATGTTTGGTCAAATTACTGCTTAATTATTCCAAAGCTGGAGTGACTGGCTTTGTTTTGCCCTTTTTTACGGAATAACTTTTGATGCCATCAAACTGAAAAGTCAGGAAATTAACTTTTATGGAAATTGAGTCATGCATTAAATGCATTTCTAATTCTTTTACTGTTTATTTAGTAACCAGTAAAACTGAACCACATTGTGCTATAAATTGAAGGATCATGACTTCAAATAAGCAATTCTGTTTTCTTCATTATCCCTATACTTGGCTGGCAGAGTCTCTAGGAATTTTTTATTTATATGATGTTATTTAAAATAGAAAATACTAATGTTCGTACTAATGTGATGTTAGAGGTTTTAGTTAAGTTTATCTGCAACAACAAAACATTAAATTCAATTCTTTCTATTTGCTACCCATCATTGCTTTATTTTTTCTTTCCTCTGTCAGTGGCCTTCAAATAACCTTAATAATACAGAGGGAAGTCCATGACAACTAGGTTAGGTTCAGACTTCATATTTTACAACTAAAACAATGTTATATATAAATTTTTAAAACTTACTATAGCTAATGTGTGTGTCTTTGTATGAGTATGCATGTATTTCTCTGTATCTATATTTATTTATAGAGACAGAACTTTTAAACCAATACAAAAATATTGACAGTTTCATGATTATACTGAGACAACAGAAAGTGAAGTGTATATTACCACTGTCTTTTTAAAATTCATATCACAGGCTTAATTACCTGGTTTGCTAGTATGGCAATAGTACCATGATAACTTGTTATCTGTCCATTTTCTTCAGTTTGCAAGTTTGAGGTAGCATTTTTCAGCATATTTCAGACATATCTTTTGATGGGAGTGATGGTACAGATTCCGCATTGCTCTTGGCCTAGCGAACTGTTCGTAAAGTCCCAGAAACAATGGCCTAACTATGGCCTGTGTTGATGAATTATCAATTTAGTTTCATAGAAAATTACACTGACCCATTTTGTCCCTGACTGTAATCATGCATTAGGGTCTTCTGAAGAAAAGTTGGATTTGTTAGAGAATGTAATCCTTTTAAAGAGCATTTGAGGACATGTACCTAGAAAGTCTGTTCTAGAATGGGTAGTGCTCTGATCTAATGCAAAGAGCACACTGACTCTGAGGTTAGGTTAACCCAGGAATGAGTCAAAAGTTACTCAACTTTTTAACGTAGTTTCCACATCTGTAAAATATGGATAATAATACCTTCCTCAAAGATTTGGTATTAGAACTAAATGAAATTATAAGGTTTCTACTATATAATA
>CAUYSK010119812.1:22500-72663 GCA_963575035.1 Avahi laniger
TTTCTGATTAGAATCGCAAAGCCTAATGTATTAGAGCTTGCCTTTCCCATGTGAGAGAAAGAATATTGTCTGTAGAAAATAGTGGATAGTAAAATTTAGCCTCTTTTTTTCATGTAAATCATCTTTCTGTGAAAGTTCTTTATGCATAGGATCATGCCACGTATTATTAATTTCAATCAATAACTGATATATTTGGTCTTCTGGAAGATTTTTTTCTGAAGATTATCATTTATTACTCTAAAAAAGTTAATATTAGAGTAATGCTGTGAGAACTGTGACTTTTATACCCTCAATACAGTATAAGGAATAATTTTTCACAATAATTCTAAAATCATGGTATGCTGATAACTTGGTGACTTAAAAATTTGAACTACATTTGGTAAAAAAAAACAGTATCTGATTTATAACTTACTATTTTTTAAAAAAGTGATCAGTAAAAATCATACAGCGTAGTCAACCAAGATGATTGATAACAATATAGATTTACTGTTCTCATCGTAGACATGCTGAATTCCATACTCTAGAAGGGGATCCTGGAAACTAATATTATTAATGAAGTTCAACAGGTGTTTCTATTGCACACAAAAGTTTAACTGCTATTTTAGGGAGAGTCTGAGACTCCATGAGCTAAATAGAGAGGATCAATTTTTACTACTTTATACCTACTAGAATAAACCTAGAAGTTTAAGATATTTTGGTAGAGTTGTTTATATCAAATCTTCAAAGTGGTGAGAACAAAACTTTTAGAAAGACTTTTGTGGCTTTAATTTGATGTGTATGTGGTACATGGATGTCAATTTTAGGACATCTTTCACTGACACTGTATTACCGTATACTCAAAGGAATTATGTCATCTGGCTCATGTTCCTGTTCTACGTTAACTGCAAACAAACTCACACTATTTGTGCTGAATGCCTATACACATTGCATTATGAATACTAAATTGAGATGTATTTACAAATCAGAAAGAACTGCAATGTTTAATGCACAGGTTGTCATAGAAACTAATTAACTTTTATTTCTGTGTCAAGATAAAGTAGTGTAATACAGATGAAAATTGTAGCAAAGGAATTATAGCGTCAAAAGTAAGGGGAAAAAGGCTCCAACACTCAGAAAATGTGGAATCAAAATGCGTGGTGTCAGATAACTCAGTGGTAGATTGTTCTTAATTCCACAAATTATGATGTTAAAAATTATTCAGATAGAGTCCACATTTTCTTTGAGTTGTTTGAACAATTTAAATGGAATTTGGCAAACAATAGAAGTAGTATAACGTCTATCAAACAATGCCAGGAAAGGTTTCCAGTTTAAAGATTATTCCATATTTTATTTTAGCTGCCTTATTTTGTTCTAAAATTACCTGTCTTTTTTGGATTAGAAGAGAAGAAAAAACCCAAATGTTATCCATATAGGTCATTTTGTGCTCAGGGCTATCGAATTTTAAGTACAATACTTTAAAAAGTGAATAAACTATAAATATCTTAATTTTTGAGAGCAAATACTAGACACATATTACATTTTTTCCAATCACATTTATTGGATATGTTTTCATCTTAAGGAAAGCAATTTGTAAGAATGAAGAATTAATTTTCATCATGTCGTGGCATATCCCACACCTTCCTACGTGCATGAAGCTTCTCCCTGGAGTAGTCATTAGGGAAATAGACATGTTTTTTGTGGCTTACCCTCACTTCAAAAAGAGAGGATAGAAAGTAGCTTATCTATAAGTAATCTTTGTTCTGATTATGACATGTCTTATTTTAAGAAGAATGATGAAGATATAGCTAATGATTATGAATATTAAAATAAAAGAGGTCAAGTATCATGATTGAGTCATTAAGGCTTTAGAGACAATAATGGAGCTTATATTATTAAAATTATTTTAATGAGAATATACTTAACATTCTGAAATTCTAATTATATGATAGCCCATAATAATACTAAGAATTTTCAAAATTCAATACATAAAAATTAAACTTGATAAAAATGCTAATACACATTGCCTACGAGACTAAATCATATTTTATTACAAAATATTGCTTACCTGCTGCTTAAAATGTCCTTAATTAAAAAAGGAAACATATTCTTGTCATCCCACTAAAACTTACACAGAAGAAAAAGTGTTAAAGGGCTAGGAAAATATTATTTCATCATTCCTGTTCCATTAGAATTCACTTGGGTGGCTGAGAAAATGGTTTATGGATTAGAGAGAGAAGAACAAGCTAAAACATTTCATACCTTCATCTCTGATAAATTCCCCAAACTCATTCTTTGCATCTGAGCCATAAATAACAACCATGCTTTTTGCTAAAAAGAGCTTTTTTCCTACACCAGGTCTTTTGTCTTGGAGATGAATGCTATAATAAATTTGAAGTCTTAGGGGGGGCATTGTTTGAACTATAACATTATGGTTTACAACTGTTGCCTCTATTATGAGGAGGATAAAAAGCAACTGTGAAGCTTGATCTCTGTCATAGAAATGGATTAATATTTCAGTCTTCAATGTGGGTCAAGTGTATGATTCTCCCCAAAGCAATTCACTATGATTAATTTTTATTATGTGGGCATTCAGATTCTCTTTATATTCTTATGTATTTTATCCCACCACCAAATCACCCTTTGAAATACTGTAACTTACATTTTTCAAATAATAGCAGAGAAACAGGATTTTTAGAGTCTTACAAAAGTTTTAATAAAACCTCATGGAAATAAGCCTCTAAAATGTTCTTTTTCTATGAATAACTTAATAATAGAAATGTAATTATTTTATTGATCATTAATATTAAATTGGTTAACAGATAAACAATGTTAAATATTATATTTTAATTAATTGTCCAGTAGTATATTTTAATTTCCTAATGATTAAATAATTAGGAAATATTTATTTTAGGAAATCAGTTAAGTACTAGGAAAATGTAGTCTGTCACTGGAGAAAAAAATGGAAGTTGTAAAAGGGGGAATTTTTAAAGTCTTTATCTGAAGGAAGGAGGATGTTAACTAGAAAAACAAGCCTCTCTGTTGTCTTTATTATCTTTAGACTAATTTTTCACATGTATCTGCAAGATGCTAATGAATACAAAACTTTGGGGAAAAAAGACTTTTTTGCCTTTAATTAAGTGAGAGCTTTTCCCCCCTTTTCTCAGAAGGAAACCGACACTATGTATGAATAATTTTATGTATTGAAATTGTTTTCTTTAGTGCTTTCATTCCTTCTTATACTCCAAGAAATTTAAGTAATTCAAGATAACTTCAAGATATTATTGTTCAAACTATTTGTTTATTTATTTTAAAACGGAGTCTTGCTCTGTCACACAGGCTGTCCACAATCATAGCTCACTGCAGCCTCCAACTCCTGGGCTCAAGCAGTCATCCTGCCTCAGCCTCCCAAGTAGCTCGGACCACAGGCACACACCACCAAGCCTGGCTAAGCATTTTATTAAATTTCAATACTTACATTAATAATTCCTACGAAGTATTTGTAAGAGCAATCCACAAATCTTATTCACCTATTTCTTTTACAAGTTATTTTCAACAGCCTACTGTGCTCTAATCACATGTCAGTCATAAATTTAAGGGAGCTATTACTTCTACCTATAGGAAACTCAAACATCCAGTATAGGGGGGAAATAGTTACCAATCACTGGAATCAGTGATATGGAGGTTTCTTACTGTTTGGTATAACTATTAATATATATATATTTAGTTTTGCGAGGCAGTAGGTCTCAAACCTGGCTTCACCTTAGAAAAAGCTGGGCTGCTTTTAAAAAATTCTGATGCCCAGGCTCTACCTCATATTAACTAAATAAGGATTTCAAGGGGTGAAGGAAGCCAGGCCATTGGAGCACTTAAAACTTCCCCAGGTGATTATAGATTCTCATGTGCTAAGCTAGTGGTGAGAGTCTGAAAAGAAGAGAGTAGAGATGGAAGATAAAGGGGAGAGGAGGTTGTGGAATTTGGGAGAGATTGTAAGATAGTAGTTTTGAGTTAGAGCATTAGAGTTATACAGAAACTGTTTCAGATACTGGCTCCATCACTCTCTTATCGTGTAAATGTAGATAATAAGTTAGTTATCATGGGAACATTATTTGTAAAACTGGGAGTCTTAAAACCCACTTCCCAGGGTTATGAGGAATAGTAAATAAAATAGCATATACGAAAGCATTTTAACAGTGCCTGGAATGTACAATGATAACCATCATTATTACTGTTTAGAAATGGCTAGAGAGATAGGCAAGAACCAGATAATAATGGCTCTCATTTATCCTTCAGTTTGGATTTTATCTAGAAAGTAATGAGGAAATATTGAAGATCGTTAAGACGACACATTACATAATCGAATTTGCACAGTGCAAGTAAAACGCTAGTAGCCAAGTGTAGTACAAATGGAGGCAAGAAGGCTCATTAGAAGACTATATGTAGCAGTCCAAGTAGAAAAAAAAGAGGCCTTTACTGAGACAGTGATCACAGGAATGGAGAAGAGGAAATGGACCTGACAGTGCCTTAAGGGGTGGAACCATGGAGTTTGGTCACGGATTAGATGTTTGTTGGTGGGAAAGGACAAGAATGACCAGGTGAAGCAATAAGTTCTTCCAAATGCCTAATTTGTGTGGTTTGACAAATGATGCAGCAGAAAGGAAATATAAAAGGAGGAACAGAATTGGGGAAAAGATGACAAATTCATGGAAATGTTGTATTTGTGATAGTTGACTGTTTGATATCGATGGGGGGCCGTATTCCCTCATCTGAAGATTAGAAATTGGAATGAATGGGACTTCCGGAGTATGATGATTTAGAGAGATCGGGAAGAGCTAGGGATGAAACCTTGAGTAATATTACTGTTAGGAAAATCAGGAGATCATTCAATGAAAAAAGGAAGCATGGTTAAAGATGTAAAAAAACAGTCAATTACATTGTTGTTGCTGAAGTCAAAATACCAATCATGTATTTCAAGATGTAAACAGTTTTCTAGATATCTAAAAAATTAGTCTACACAGGAGTACTTCTAATGGAGATGGATTAATAAGATATTTACTACCTTGGCATATCCTTAGAATCTACCGATAAAGAAGTAAAATGAGAGAACTTTCCTGCATTATACTTATACTTTTTGAACACCTACTCTGATCTCAGCACTAGGTCAAGCAATCAATAGATGGGTGGTTCGAAAACTTATTAAACTTATAGCCTAGTGAACTACATCCCAAGGCAGACAACTTGCTGAGACTTCATCACTGCCTCCACTTCTTATTTTTAGTTTGGAACTTTTGTGGGCTCTTAATGTTTTCTCTTCTTTGTGCTTTTATTGAACATTTTCTTTATTTCACTTATAACATTTACAGTCTTATGTAATTATGTGTATTGTAACTCTTGGAGTATGATGTGTTATGTGTGTGAACGTTTTCTGGTCTGTATGATTAATATACTGTAACACAGTACCACAGACCTTAAATGCTGTGGTTAGGATAAAATTAGTTAAAAATTAAGTACACAAAAAGACAACTAATTATAATATTATTCTTTGTAGTAATAATGATATTCTTACTTAAGACATCTATATTTCAGTGTTCTAAATAAACTCTGGCATTTGCTTGACAGCCATTCATCTTTCTATCCTGGTGCCTAAGGTGGTGCACAGTGTAGGTATTCAACAAACGTTTGTTAGAGATTTGTAGGAATGAATAAAATATTTTGCAATATAGCAAAGGAGAGCATTTTGCTCCTGTATGTTATTAAAAGGTTAATTTTGTATATCAAGTCCAACATGTGTTGACTGTTTCGATCAATGTTTTCTGCTGAGCAGATGCCGTTAGAAATGATATTCCTGTCACTTATTCTGGTGATCATTTAAAAGGCTTCCTCACTGTAAATGTAAATGCTATCTTCTGTGCAAAGACATATAAAAGAAGAAATGTAGAGTCTCAAATTAAGATTGGAAAGCCAGGTGCAGTAGTGTGCACCTGTAGTCCCAACTACTCAGGAGGCTGAGGCAGGAGGATCACTTGAGACCAGGAGTTCAAGTTCAGCCTTGACAATATAGCAAGCTTCCATATTTAGGGGAAAAAAACAGATTAGGATAAATTTCTGCATAATATGAAGTGTTTAAACTACTCCAACCAAACAGGCTGAAACACAACTTGATCTCTCAGATCACATATTTTAAATCATCATCATAGAGTTTTAATATTGTGATCAGAAAAAGATATTGGAAATAGACTATAACAACTGTCATATTTTGTAAACAACAATGAGGCAGGGTGGCAAATCGTTAAAGAACATGGACTCTGGAACCCAACTTCCTGGATTTCAAACTTGACTTTGATACTTACCAATGACATAAATCTAGATTTATTACTTAACTGCTCTATGCCTCAGTTTTATAATCTGGAAAAGAAGTACAATAATATTATACTTAATAAAGCAGTCATTATTATTATAAATGGGTTAATATATGTAAAATGCTTCAAACAACTGGCAATTAAATAAGATGGTATATAAGTGTGAATGTTTATATTGAAGATTATGACACTGAGCTCAGAGAGTGTTAAGATATCAGTCAAAGCAACATATGTGGGTTATTATCCCAGTAACAATATTATAGCAATTATATAGCAGTGTCTAAACTTGGGTTTCCATATCTATGCTGAGCACAGTGTTATATGCCAGCGATAAGCCATGTATGTTTTTTTTTTGCACTTTTACATAACTTGCAATGATTAAGAAAAATTGCATTATTACATTTGTCCAGTAATAATAATACCAAATTTTAAATGTAAATGTTGAAGATATACCTACCCCTTCGATACACACATTTTCTATCTATCACATCATTTTCTTCACAGCATTTACCCATCTATCACATCACTTTCTTTACCCATATCTGACATTTTCTTGCTCATTCATTTGTTCAGTTATAGAGTAAATGCAGGATGGCAGGAACTTTGTCTTTTCACACCGGAATGCAGAGGGCCCAGAAGAGGGACCGTGAAGACCCTCCATAGCATGCGCTGCGTGAATGAATGTGTTAGCATAGACTGTGACCGAGAGATGTCGTTTGACATGGGGAGTAACAATGATTTGAACTGTGCTGAACCGATACTGCATTTGTAGACAATACCTGATTCAATTTCCAGTTCCAACGTTGGACCAGTTACTTTACCTCACTGAATCTCAGTTTTCTGGTCTGTATACTTAATACAATTAACATAATAATGCAGGCCTTTGCTGTTGTGGTGAAGAAAAAAATGAATTAATACTTAAGTCCACATAGCAGGCACTTTATCGATATTATCAATAGTGGTAGTAACATTCTTCTTTAAATCTTTCATATTTCAGATACTTTATTAATGTATATAGTATGTATTAAATCATCCCTGTTTTGGATACTTTTGTTAATGAAGTTAATACAATAGTGTTGAAAATATTACATGTGGCTTTATCTTGATAATAGTCTCAGGACCTCCTACTTCTAATTTTGTTATAAAATTTATAAAGACCAGGCAGTAGTTTTCGTCCTTGTTTCTCAAAGTCTGATCCTCGGAGCAATAGCGTCAGCATCACTGGTGACTTTTTATTAAAAATGCAGCGTCCTAGGCCCCACTCCAGACCTACTGAATCAGAACCAGCATTTTAACAAGTTCTTCCCGCCCCCGGGTGATTAATGTTTGATAAGTGTGATTTTCAGGTGATATTTTTAAAGGAGGATAAATATTCAAGAATCCCAGAGGAAAGAATAAAAAACCATGCAAATATTCCCTACTAAGCCAAGACAATCATCTCATTTCCTAAGAAACAGTAATTGTAAGATAAGTCAACATAGCATTGTTAAATTGAGAGGAAAAGAGAGAAGATTTATAGTTGCCATCCACATATAGGAAATTTGTGCCTTACTGCATAACATGGGATCCTTTTTGAGCAATCTCTTACAAGTACAGGCAAAATTGTACTATTATACCCATTGTACACTCTTTCCTACAGAGTGAATTATCAAAGTGTAAAAATATAATGACTCTGACCAGAATATTTAATAAGAAGGATAAAATAATAATTTAAGAAAAACGATTCCCCAAGGGACTAAAGATTAGGATTAAAATGAGAGTTAGAATAGCATAGAGGTAATTCAACATTTGATTAAGGACTTAATCTACTTATTTTTATTCAATTCAAGCTTTTTTCAAATTATTAAGATTTAGTGAAATGAGAATTATTTTTAGATGTTCTTGCCCCAGAGTATAAGAGAAGAAGATAAAGGATAAAAGGACATACAAGATGAAGGATTTAAGATAACATTGATGTAGAGACAATGGATTATGAAAATGATCACTTTATATTCTGTAAATTTCCTGAATTTGAAACACCACATCAAAATTCTCTGATGTTTATGAAAAAGAAAAGTCATAGTTGAATGTGCCAAGTGTGAGGAAGATGATGATCCCAAAGAAGAGACTGGGGTGAAAAACTGAGAGAAATAAAGAAACAAAAAAGACAGAGAGCAGTCTGATAATTGAATTGTGTTTGCAGAGATAAATTGGTCAATGGCGCTGGAAAAAAAAAAAAAACCCTCACAACCACAACACCCTTGAGTTCATAAATATGCCAGTATCCATTTTTTCATTATTAGTAGACAAGGCTGTGTCCTTTCCTTTGATGACGGTAACGAGTTCTATGACATTGCCACTTTGAGTTCTTGCTTCATTAGATTGGGTGACTGTTTATTTGAAATTGTAATGAAATATTTACTTTATAGAGCTATAAGGATTAACTGTGATAATTGAGTGAGGCTGATCTGGAGCTTTCAGTGTAATAGGTCCCCCTTGTTTGAATACAGAGCGCAGTGAGAATGAACGAGCAAGTGAGTGTGTTTCTGCCTGTCACTTTCTTTCTACATGTTGCTTTTTCTTCTGGAGATAAGTGGGCCTAATGCTGAACAAATACTGGAAATCAGAAGCCACTGAGAATCATTCCCCTCTCGCTTTCCCATGGCAGCATGATAGACGCTCAATCAAAGAACCCCCTCCTCTCTGCAAAGCAACAATTTTGTCACCACGAGCAAATCCAATTGAAAAGTCCCTTGGACTGAGAGGAGAACTCCAGTTGTCAGAATCAGCAAACAGAATGAAAAGAACTAAGAGGAGTAAATTGGCACCTGGGGCCTCCGTGGTAGCCTGTGATAGGCTGCGGCATTGTGTTGGGTAGACATTCAGCCATTTTCAGATATAATGGGAGAAATTAATGCAAATGAGTCAATGGAATGAAATGCATTTTAATGCAGATTTGAGGGACTATCCCAAACTGCTTGATAACAAGTCGCTTTAAGAAAAGGCTTACATTGTGAGGACTCATTTTTTCCCCATTTCTTCTCACTAGTGCCTCATAAGGGCCCTTTGTTCTCTAAGTAAACTCTTTCTAAACTATTGACATTGCTCATTTATGTGAATTTCAGATTTTTTTTTTTTCCTCCCTGACAAAGTAGCCTTGGGTGATCTGGGAAAAACGTTAATTGCAAGAGGACAAGGAAACTGGCTGAAACAAGAAATGCAATCATTAAGTGTAATGTTGCAGTCGTCCATGCCTCATTATAACATGCATACAAGGCAATAAAATGCATGTTTCACAAACAAATCTTTTGACAACTATAGTTCAAGAGCCTCCAGCTGTCCTGCTTTTTTACATCTATTTCTCTTGGTTTAGTAATCATTATTGAAGCTAAACTTTGGATTCCCAAGAACAGTCAGTCCTTCATATTATGCAAGAACCATGAAGATTTTGAGAGTGAAAATTTTGTTTGTTTTAAAATTTTAAAATATTTGCTTTCCAAAGTTAACTAGAATCTCTCACTAATGTTTTGTTTTGAAGATGACACTTAATAATAGTGAGGAGGAACAAAAAGAAAAAGCAGAACTAACTCAATCACAACAAAGACACTCTTTCACAAAACAATTTTTAAAATATTTACTTTCCCTAGGCTGTCTTTTCATGAAGAAAAAAACGCTAGTTGAAAAATAAGGGCTTCGTCTTCCACCTTAAAGTTCATTACGGTTTCACTGGACTCTAAATACATATCATTTTTTTAAGGGACAAAAATAGTTAATCAGATGAAAAGGTCATTAAGTGTAAGTGCAGCTTGAAACTGGTGAACTGTCAGACTCACAAGTAAAACAGCCAGAAAGGGGAAAAAAAAAAGGTAACAGATTCAGCATTGTCCAAAAGTTCCAGACCAGTGATTAATGTGTAAGATAATGGACTTGGGAAATGAGTAAACACTCCCCATGCTCCCTGCTTTGTGCTTGAACGACTTGATGACAAGGGCAGAGCAAGGTGAGAATTTAAACAGAACCACAGGACAAAAAAAAAAAAAAAAAAAAAAAGACAAAGACTAGCAACAACATAACGCGAGGGAGGGGGAGTTTACTGGTTTGCAGTCCAGAAGGTACATAATAACTTTCTTCAAAGCAGGCATTAACAGAGTACTAATTTAAACTTCAACACAGGCACAGGATTCCTGGTAGAAATGATATGCCACTCAGTCATCTTTTAATATAGCAGATATTTATATTTACTTATTTTCAATCATTTGTTGTTTAACTTCAGCCAGCCTATTAAGAATTCAGATACATATTCCCATTCAGATGTGTCATCCTCAGGGAGAGGAGAGACTGTGTTTTGATTAAATGGTGCATTTCAAGGTATTTCAGGCTATTACTTAAATAATTATATAGACACATTTTGGAGGTATTTTTCTATAAAAATATTTCAGGAGGGAAACCCTTCTAGTTGTTGCACTGCATTAGTTAGCAGTCTGTTACCACTTGAACTTACACTTTCTTGATGGCATTGGAGGGCTTTTATATCTATATAACATTTATCTACAATGAAGAAAACTTGTTTTGTTTACAGGTTCTCACTCCTATGTTTCTTTAGGCATCTACAGAGGTGTTTTCCATGAGTCTCTTTTTGTAGGATCATTAGCTTAAAAATGTTAATTTTGTCAGTCCTTTATGTGAAAATCTATTTCTGATTTTGTCAATCTATTTTAAATGCACACATCGTACATGATACATATTGAGTATTTATCAGTCTTTTTAAAAAAACCTGGCAATTTCTCTGGATAAATGTTACCCTCTACCTTTAACATGTTTAACAAACTTTGAACCCTCACCATGAAGAGGCCATATCTGTTCACAGCCCTGAATCTCTGTGCTACTTTCAGGTGATCTTGTCTTTAGTTGTCAATTTGGAAATATTTGAAGTTGTCATACTGGTTCTGAATTCTGGATATAATATTTGTAGTTCTTTTAATCGTAAGGTAGAAATATGTTTACACTTGTGTTTCTATGCATTTGATAAATTAAATTCTTAATTTAGAAAACTTAAGATTGCATCTTCCTGAATCCACTTCAGTGATTCAACCCTGAAAAACATGATGATATAGAAATGTCATTGTGAGTATATCAACCATTGACTTGCTACTTTCAAAGTACCTTTAAAAATCCTTTTGGCTTTTCATCAGTAGACTTGTGAGGTTGGTATTATTACACCCATTTCAGGGATTAGGAAGAATGGTCCCTACCGAGGTTAAGTGATTTGCTTAGGTTAGACTGCAAGGAACTCTACAAAATCAGGCGTTGGCCACTGATCCATTTATTTTACTAAAACTCCAAAGAAAATGCTTTAAAAAAAATTAAATTATTTCCTTATATTGCTCTTGCTCTAGTGCTTATGACATTTAGGGCATTAAAACAGTTTTTCTTAATTTTTCTTTTGATCCAAGTCTTGAATTACTATGTATTGATTTAAGTGATATTTTAACATTTAATTGAATGCATGTTTATTATGAGTTACTGAGGCATAATATTAATTATTCAAGCTAAATAAACTATTTTTGCTTTATGTCAATAACAAGCCCTTTCAAAAATCTTCAAACGTGTGTTACATTTTTACTGGAACCTTTAATACCTATTTCTCATGTTTTATGCATTGAATTTTACTTAACAAAAAAAATCAAACAGTGGCAGTATATGAGTTTTTGGGTTGCAAATTTGTTATGTGAGCTATTGTTTCTCCTGATCCTTTAAATTCATTTTGTCATTCTTACAAGTAAAAAGCAACCAGGCTGGCATATATCCCAATTTGACATTTCTATGATAATAAGATATTTACTCCTTGTTGATTTAAAGCAAACTTTCTAAATATGCTCTGAGACTTATGATTATTTCTTTTAGAAAATTGATCATAGATTTCAAATCTTGCTATTAAATATATTTCACTTTTAAAATCCTTAACTTATATTTCTACCCTAACAATGATTACTTTGTATTATAATTATCTCTTTTCATATTAATCCTGCTCATTAGACTGTGAGTTTCTCCAGGTAGAGGGATTGTGCCCTATCCTGATCTTTATTTTTCTGATTATCAATACGATGTCAAGGACATAGTTGCCATTCAACACAATGTCTTCTAAAATAAATTTTTTTCTCCATTGTTTTGAAAACTAACCCTAAACCATAATCTAAGTCCTTTCAATATTCTGAGAAAGTTGAAATGTAAGTTTTAAAATGATAGATGATAAGGGTGGATTGTCAACTCTCTAAACCCTGAATTTTTGGGAAATAAAAATGGAATCCCTAGTAAATGGGGTCCAAGTATACTGTTAAATATCTTAAGTTTAGGCATTTTAGTGGGTTTTACTTTGAGACAGGATCTCACTCTGTTGCCAGGGCTAGCGAGAGTGCAATGGCATCATCATAGCTCACTGCAACCTCAAACTCCTGAGCTCAAGCGATCCTTTCTGCCTCCACCGCCCGAGTAGCTGGGACTACAGGCGTGTGCTGCCACACCTGGATAATTTAAAAAATTTTTTTGTAGAGACAGGGGTCTCACTATTGCTCAGGATAGTCTTGAACTCCTGGTCTGAAGAGATCCTCCTGCCTCAGCCTCCCAAAGTGCTAGGATTATTGGGGTGAGCCACCTCACCCAGACCATTTTAGTTTTTGAATTTATACAAGTTAATGGCTGTAGTCATTGCTTAATATTTAGCATTTTAGAAAATGTTTATGCCTCATTCTGTTTCAACTAACAAATTAGTGGTCTACAGTGAATATTCTATTTCATTATTTTGCTATAGTATAATACTTTTAAAAGTAAGTGTTCACCTATGTCTGTTTCTAATGCTATGATTAAAATACTTTTGGAATTCAAGTGAAAGGAAAGTAGACAAGGAGTAGACTCTATTTAGTTTCAAGACAATATACAAGTCCTTCTCTATTTTTGTACACTAATATGTGGACAATAGTACCTTGTGTTTTTAAAGATACATGTGTGGAAACAAATGGCTCCTTATTTCCTCTTAATCAACCTAATTGAAAGTTAGAATACGTAGATTCCAGCCCAGGTTTTGGGAAACCTGAATCCTGGGGGTGAAATTTGCAAAACGGGGAAATCAGATTTAACTTAGAGACCTTCCGAGCTCTACCACTAACATTGGGACTTTGGGCAAGTGATTCCCACTTCAGAAATGCAAAAAGAGAGAACTAAGACTAATTGCTAGCTTTCCTCACAGTAATAATACCGGTTTGGTCTGGCCTGCTGATGTAGCAATTTAAACTTGAAGAAGAGAGTTCCTGTGAAAGTAGCTTTTCATCATCATTGCTATTCTGATCAGGGTCCATGTTTAAGCATCTAACTATACAGCAGCTTTAGTGTTCAAAATGTCTTTCTGTTTCCTAAACTCATATGTAGTGTGTTAATAAATATTCATAAAATAAACAGATTTTTCTTTTATGCCATGCTTAAGGTCTGCTTTTAAAAACTAAAGCCACTAAAGGTGGGCAGCTAGTAGTGATAACTCGATTGAACACTGTTACTCAATATTAGCCAAGTGGAGTGTTTCCAGGCAACATTTTAGTATGTATAATTACCCTGAAGATGATAAAATAAAACTCATAGACAAAATTAATCATTTTTCTTGTTAATTTTCAAAGAGAAGATTAAGAGATAAAGTATTTTGTGATGATTTTTTTTTCATGGTCTTTTTGCTCTTCTAAAAGTAGAATGATATTAAAAGTGATAGGAGCAAAGGAAAAAATAATATTCAATGTTTGGTAACATGCTTGCCTTATTATTCCACCTCTTTGTTTTTATCTGGTTCATAATACTCATCTGCAGTGCAGTGAATTACCAGGTAGTGACATTTTCCATGTTTTGCAGAGTTGTGATGTGCTATATATTTGTGCCTTTTTTTCCTGGTCATATCTAACGGTTGTAATTTGGTCTGTATTTGTTTTTAATTAAATACTTTTTGAGAATTTTGTGAAATATTTTAAGAAATGTGAGACACCCTGGGGTATTATAAAATCTGGGCTGGAAAGCACTGGCCCAGAGAATGGTTACTAAATTCTGACAGCTGTTGGATCAATGGGCTAAGCCATTTAACCTCCATAAACCTCATTTTCCTCATCTGTAAAACAAAACTCTAAGTGCTGACCTAGCTTAGGTTTAGGTTGGCAGCAGCTAGAAAAATATTGGGAGTGATCGTCCCCCCTGTAAAGTATTAACTCCCATATCTCATAAGGACTCTGCATACCGTAGTGTAGATACTTCATTGTGTAGCATGGAGGGGGGTACGTATGGGTAAATTATTATTTGTAGTTGGACAGGAGCCAGGAAGTCAATCTCAGATTTTCAGAGATATTAATGAAGGTCTCCATATCAAGACCAATGGGCGGAGCCAGAAGGGAACTGGGCGTGATCAAAGAGGAAGCTCTGCTCAGGTAAGCGGACTGTGAATTCCCCTATTTTAAAGCATGATCAGTTCAGTTTTGAACTTTGCTTCAGGAAATAAGTATTTTGCTGCAACAGGATCTGAACAAAAGAGAAAAAAATGGAGAAAAATAAAAAAAATACTCTAGTGGATGATGTATATAGTGTATTAAAGAGGATAATCATAAGTCAAATTAAGTCAGAATTAGGCTACTTCTGATTTAGTATGCTATTTTAGTTTCTCTTTGCATCTGTGTCCTGAACCAATTAGAATATTTTGAAATAATAGAACATTTAGTGATGTATACTTTGACTATGGCACGATAATTACTTTATATTACTTTTCTATGATTTGTACACAGGGCAGCTAATATTTCTTGTAGAGTAGGTTAGAGCTCTTGGCAGCTTTAGGGGTAGCTGATTACATGACTTCAGTTTTAAAAAGGAACTATGGAATAATCCAAAAAATAATAAACCATTGCAGATAATTGAGAATTGATTATATTTCACAAACTCAAAATGTGGAAAGTTCTAAAGTTCTCTTCCACTTGCGAACAGAGTTAGGTAGGCAGGTAGTGAAATATCGTGTACAATTTTCTTCATACTGCTACTGGAACAGTGTCGGCAATCCATGACAGTTTGTGTGTTTTCGGACTTTGGATCTACTCACTTTGTTATTTATATATCTACATAAAATGATAAATGAAAAAGACATTTAAAAAACTTGCTTACTTATTGCTTTAAGCTATTACATCTTCAGGCAGATGTTGAAATAAGGATTAGCCTCTTTTTTGCATGTGATGGTGCATGAACCTTTTAAGGAATCTGTGAATTATTGCTTTGGTTCAGCATGAGTGCAGTAAGAAGAAATGTACCTCATCTGTAATACACTGTGTAGACTAATATCAGCTCCTTTTTTCTTATATTGCAGCGAGATATTGATCTGGTAAAATGGTACCATATTGGAGCTGTCTGTTGTGGTATTCATCATGCTGTCACATCCCTAGTGCCTTGAAGTTATTGGAAAGTGGAATTGAGAGAGTTCTGTCATTTGGTGTGGCAATCCATTCACAGGACAGTCACTACAATATTTGCAGTGGTTCGCTTATTTTTCTGGCTGGGATAGCTTCACCTTTAGTAAAAAGAGGGCCTTTCTATTCTCCCATGCATAGTGGTATTAATAGGTTTGGTTTAACTCTTCTCTAGCTTGCTTTCCTTGCATATCATTGCTCTTTCCTAGTCACTGCTCACACCTGCTGCCTGTCCCGAAGCTGATGCATTGGGCTCGTTCCTATGGGACTAGTATATCTGAGCTGTGGCTTGAAGCCCCGTATGGTTTTATCTGATGATGGTAAGAAGGTAAAAGATGAACTTTTATAGGAAGAAACCTTTTAGTTTCTTCCCACACTAAAATATCAGTTAATGTTAAAAGAGCTTTCAAAAATATAAAAAGATACTGTCAATCTTCAATGACTAGATTAAGCAGTTTGAATGAATTATTTTTGTTTGGGATTCTTGCTGGCAACCTCATGATTTTAATAGAATGTCATGTTTTCTAAAAAGAAGCAAGAATGAAAGATTTTGTTTGGGGAAATAATTATTACCTACCAAAGAGTGTTAATATAAAGCGTATAAAGTGTTGATCATCTTTAGGAAGATGAGTTCTTGAAATTCCCAGTAACTATAATTTCAGCTATAGCTAAGTAACTGAGCAGGGAGAGAGAAAGCAAGAGAGAGAGAGAGAGAGAGAGAGAGAGAGAGAGACAAGGAGAATATCCTAGTTTATAAGAGTTTAAATGCAATTTAAAAAGTTGAATAATGTCAAAGTAGGTGGCTATTTGGATAGACACTAATGTAAAAATTATGGCTACTGGAAACAAAGCCTATAGTACTTTGGAGAAAGTATATTTTAAAAATTGGCAGTTGAATAGAACTAAATATGCAAATATATTATGTATTTAACATATGATTGTGCACTATTGTTAATACACATTCACAGCATGCACTATAATAGCTCAGAAGGAGCTTTCAGAGCATTTATGAGCTATGACATGCATTTATATTAAGAGTTATCCATATGTTTTCTATGCTAATCTTAAAAATGTCCACTGATTTGCTATTGCTTCAGGAGGATTAAAACCTCTGAGAAGATGGCATTTCAGTGACTTGTCTATTCTTTCCCCAGCCAGTATTTTTATTTATATCATACTTATAATGAAAGAAATGCTAAGTGAATCACAGAAACAAGAATGAGAGTTTTTAAAAATCTCAATGAAGGATGCTGTAAATTTGATAATACATAATTGTAGAATTCATATATAAAGGTTTTGAATAAGTAGCAAAACAGTAAAAAATGTTGATCACAATGACTGTATGTTTTGTGTAGAAATATTGTTTTCATTTCAGTGACATATTTGGTTTAGTTTGCCAAATTGCTTAATATGAGATGAAGTGTATTATTATAACAGATGAGAAACCATACGATCTAATATTTTCTTGACTTATAATTTTTTCTGTTGTTATAAAATTGTTAGTTTTTACCTTTTTACTTTCACATTTACTTTTATAGCTGCTACATATCTTTGAGGACAAATACATATTCTTTAGATGGTTTACACATACCATACTTACATCAGGACATGCTAGAAGGGAAGGTTTATTTCAAGTGAATCAACATATAACACATGATCATAAAATAATTTTTGTATCCTATTATGGATTTAGATCAACAAAATCTTCAATTATTAGAAAGAGCAGAATAGTAATGTTTTTGCAAAGCCATTATTATGCTATTGGTATTCACTAGAATGGACAGAAATAGAAAATCATCGTCCTCTGTACACAGTTTCAATTTGATCTGTGCACATGATAAAAATCTTGGTTTCTCAGTGCATTTAGGTGCTGTCATAGCTGTTGTTGCCAAATAAGAATGCAGTGTGATGTTATTATAGTAAACAGCACTTAAGCACAGCTGGCAGAATTGATCAGGGCCACATTAGAGTGAACTTCAACAGATGACTGACGCAGCAGAAACAATAACTGAATATGCAAACAGTTCTTGCAGTGAATGCTCTGGGGATCAGGCACCATTATTTTTGACTTTGAACAGGGAAAAGGGGCAGATTTGTAACCTCCTTCCATACAGAAGGGTTCTGGGTATTATGTAAACATCTGACTGCCATTTATAATGGTGGTTAGTTACAATGCAAAACTGAAGCCTCCCCTGACTATTTACATTCCATTAATTATTAAAGGAGAAAAACATAAACATCAGATAACTTCGTTTAATGTTTCACATAGGATTTTTTTAAGCCAGCTTTTGTCAGTTAATGTTAGTCATCAAGAATTTTCGCTTTAACTTGGCCGGCAATGTGTGTGTTTCATTGATGGTGCCCACCCCTTCTCCTAATTATTACAAGAGCTAATTATGTGAACTACATATTGCTGTTTTCTTATTGTAATGATTGAATCATTAAAAGTAAATAGTGTAGAAATATTAGATAACATTTATTCATGATATTTCTTTCATTCTTGCTTTGGAGGTCAATTTACATTTTGCTAATTACTAAAAATATCAAAAAGCCATACAAATAATAGTGAGGACAATTAAACGATACTTTCATTTCCTGCTTTGGCATTTATTTATTGAATTTTACATAAACAATTTGCACTTTAAAGCAATTATCTTTATAATGCTCTCCAGCTAAGACACATGCTAAATGAAATAGTATATTAGATTTCTATTAAAAGGTCCATTTACTTGAAATGCTAACTTTTCTCCCTCTTTCTGTTAGATCATTAATTCCTCTCTCATTCATTCATTTATGCATGCATTTATTAATTGAACAAACACAGGTGTGGCATTTTTGCAGCCATGTAATATGCAGTTCCTCAGCCCAAGGGTTAGGAAGACAATCAAAAAGATAACAATTATTTCACAGTAGGGCAAGTGGCTGCTTTGGCGTGCAAAGACAGGGTATCCCAAGAAGCCAAATATGTCCAGAAAAGCTTCCTAGAGGATAGGATGCTTAAGTGTAGACTCAAAGAATGAGTATAGAGTGGAAAGGAGGAAGAGTAGAAGTAGCATGTTCTAGGCAGAGGAAGAGCATGACAGAAAGCAAGATGTAAGAGTGAATATGATAGAATTTATGAATTCTGCATGATGTTCATACCCAACAGCATGCCTTGCACATAGTGGATGCTTCCAAAAATAGTTGCTTGAAAGCATAAAACTTTGAGATAAGAAAGTTGTTTATTTTTATCTTCCACTGGCTATTTTCACCACTGGTGGTCCCCTTTCTTTAATCATTCCTCTCCAAATCCTCCACTCTCTACTTATTTATTTAATAGCTCTTACCTTTTACCCTCATGGTGCTTGTTTTCAAAATGGGGACAGTAATACCTGTGGGGTTGAGTTGTTGTTAGGCTTGGAGATAAAGTTTATGGAACTCCTGTCCCTAGCTGGGTTCAGAGAATGGTATAAATGACTAATAGTTTCCCACGTGTTGCTTCTCTCAACGATATTTACATGTCTTCAGTGGGTCATGTTTTAAATCTGAGGAATGATTCCTTGATTGATTGTTCACTTCAGGGGAATCCTTGGAATGTTCTCATCTGAAACAGCGTTGCATGAGGTAAATTTGTCAAACCTTTAGTAATAATAATAAATAATAATAGTTTATGTTTATTGAGTGCTTACTTTGTACCAGGCACTGTATTAAGTGCTGGAATTTGCAGATCATCCATCATTTATTTGATTCATTCACACAGCTTTTGTCAGCTTTTTTCAAGTTTTTCTTAACAAATTCCTTCAAAATATCTAAAAATTGCTCTCAAATTATACATTAGGCTCAGTGCGGTGGCTCACACCTGTAATCCCAGCACTTTGGGAGGCCGAGACAGGAGGATGCTTGAGGCCAGGAATTGAAGACCAGCCTGGTTAATATAGCAAGACCCCATCTCTACAAAAAAATAAAAGAAATTAGCTGGACAAGTTGTTCCACGTCCATAGTCCCAGCAACTCCAGAGGCTGAGGCAGGAGGATCGCTTGAGCCCAGGAATTAGAGGTTGCATTGAACTATGATTGAGGTGCTGCACTTCAGTCTGAGTGACAGAGTGAGACCCTGTTTCTAAAATATATATGTGTGTGTGTGTGTGTGTGTGTGTGTGGTGTATATATACACACACACATTAAACAGAAAGTAGTCATTGCACATTTTTAAGCAAATTAAAATCTCAATATTTTACACAATAATTAAGTGTTTGGATTTTGGAATGGTGAACAGAAAAAAAAAGAAAATAGTTAATTATTCTAATTAATTTTTCCGTGTGATTTTTATATTCCAGGTAAAATAGAGATAAATCAGTAAAATTTAATGATGCTACGAAAAATTACATGTTAGTCAAAAAAATGTCCCACATGGTTTTGAAATCCTTGAATTCCTGTCTGAGCTAATAAAAAGGTACGACTCTTTGTAAACATGAGAAATGTATTTCCAGTCAGTTCACACAAGGCAGAGCCATCCAGGCTCTGGAAGTTAGGATTTCTGCAGTAGTAGATGGAGAGGAACCTGCTGACCTTTATTCAATGGAGCGCCCAGGTTGAGCCCAATAGTAAAGGACGTTCTGCGTACAGCAGGGAAAACAAGCACCAGGGATAGCATTCTAATGAGGCAAGGAGCCCCTTCCCATCAGATCCCCTAAATAGATCAGTCACCCTGTTTTAAAACCAAGGGCTGAGCTTCTTTTCTTTTTTTCCCTTATTTGTGGAATGATCCCTGAGTGCTTTTTCATCTCTAAAATCTCTTTAACTTCTATTCACTGTGTTCAACTTGTGGACTTACGAACTTCAGTGTATGGTCTCAAAGTTGTGCTCCATGCTGCTTTCTTTGTCTTAAGGAATGTCTCCTACCACTTTTTGCTGGGCGATAACAATATTGCCCTGCTTTGGTATGTACTTTTTTCCCCCCCGCCCCCTGCCGCCCTCCCAACATTGTTTTTAGTGGTTCCTTTTTTTCTCTTTTAGATTGCATCATTATTGGAACATGGTTCACTCATATTAATCTGTAACAATGCATATGAAAAGCTAGCCCATCAGTAATAAATTTGAAGTTTAATTTGGATGGCCAAGTTATCCTAACTTAATCTTTTTTATAGTTGAAAGTCACCATGCTGTCCCCCAAATATCTTCTATTGCTTGCTTTTCACTTTTCCCCAGAATAGCTTGTTTGCCTGGCAGGTTCAGTTCAGGCACAAACTGGGCAAGACCTTTGTGCAACTGAGGAATGTGAGTGGAGCAGAGCTTTCTGAAAATGATTGCCTTGAATATGTATGGCCTCTTCGCCCTGAGCAGGCTGCTACAGTGCTATACAAGGCCCATTAGGATGTAATTCATTTAGAATCCCTAGAGAAATGAAGCTTGGAAGGCAGAACTCAAGTTTCTTTGCTTCCTCCCATGGACCCATGAGAGACACTCTCCAAGGTAAATACAACTCCTGAATTCATCTAAACCAAACATGTAGTGAAGAAACTCCCAGAATCCTCTAGAGCATCCCTGTATGCAAGCCAGCCTGGTCATAAGCACTTTTTTAGCTGGGAAGCTTGATTTTAATAATTCTTTCTTATTAATTCTACGCAGTGTGCTGAATATATCACACAATTGAGTTTTAACCCTCATCATTGTAAGAATTTTGAATTTTAGGTAGTTTTTCCTGTAAAAGATATTGTCTCTCTTGTATAAAATACATATGTATTATATAGTTATTCTTATGTGTAAATATAATAAGTGTATAAATGCAAAAATAGTTATTTACATGTACAGATAATAATGTATCAATGTATATGTGTTACTAGAGAAATATGTATCAGGTTGAATTTTTTGGTCAGCAAATATTTACTAGACTGTATAGTAACTCTTAAAATATATTTAAATAAGTAGATTGGCTGTAAGTTAACATAGCTTTAATTTGTAGTTAGTAAGAAAATTAGAGAAGTCCTATTAACTACATTTGTGAAGGAACCTAGAAACTTCTGTAAACTTATATGAGCAACCAATCAAGGTTGGCAGCAGCTGCTCATAAGCTTGATCAGATAACGAAGCTAGCCTGCAGATACTGTGAAGTTTCTTTTTCCATTTCTTTCATCTGAAGTACCGAGGATGGGCACAGCAAGGAATAGGTCATTGATACTATAAAAGGTATAGGAGAATTCCAAGCAGGCCTTTAGTGGAAGGAAATTCCCAGTAAGTAACCTGGGAAGTTTTGCAGCTGATTTTATCCTATTAAAATTATTATACCTTTTTTGAGTGCTGCATTTAAAACAATTATGCCAATTAAGTGAGCTCACTTTTTGTCAGTGACCAAATCTGAACTTCCAAATGTGATCAATTTTTGTATTCTTTAACTCTAAGTTTCCACTTTCTCATCTATAAAGGGAAGGATTTACTCTCTGCATTTTCTTCCACTCCTATTTATGAGTTTCCTCTTCATTAATGTACATTTTGGAAGAATCTTCCTTGTCCATGATGCTGCTCATTATGTCATAATAATTACTTTAAAAAATATGGTCTTAGTTGTTGGTAAGTATGGGCGACTCTGGTGTTTTGAGATGTAGTGGAGGAATAGGGTAACCACATTATTTTCCTTGTAAGGCACTTTTTAAAAAAGCCTCCAGTCTTCTTGGGATTGGGTACATGGTTTTGTTTGGATAATGGCAGTTCTCAGTGTAGTTTCACTGAGGTTGGCGAAATTTAAAGCACCACTCACTTTGTAACGTTATGTTTTAGGTACAAAGTTTCACAGTTACACAAAGGCTGTTACATGATCTTGTACCGGTTGTTTGGTGATTGGTTCTCCAGGAAGATTCACACTGAATTATTTCTTATTCTGGATGTCACACTTTGATGAAACAGATTTGTTGGTGGAAACCTGAAATCTATCAAACTATGTTTCATCCAGCCTTCTGTGCCATGCCATTGCGATTTAGACATCCATTAGAATTTATATATTATGATAGTATCACACAATTTGCATATTCACCAAGTAGCAAGAAATTATTGCTTTTCTTCCCTTGGATTATGTGAGGTCAAATCTGACATGCATACTAAAGTTTGTATGATAATTATCTTTTGGAGATGCCATTACTGCAGAGCATTCATTTTTCATAGTCATTTGTGTGGCTGTTACAAATGTTTTCATGATAACGGACCTGTAGTAGAACTTGAAGAAGAAAGAAGGGGAAAACTGAAGTGGGAACAGGTGAATTCTTTAATAACTAAGAGATTTGTGTGAAGAAATTGTAGACAGAGAGACTTGTTTTGGGGAAAAAAAAACTAATGAATACAATCTTTCATAATATTCAGTGGCATATAGTTCACAACTCAGTTGTGTAAATGTGATTTGATTTTCACAGCAATCTGTAATTTAGATGTTATTGTTTTCACTATATATTTGAGAAGGCAGATTCGGAGATATGGATTCACCAAAGATAAACGAATAAATGAAACAAAGCCTCTGGTTCTAAATCTAGTACTCTCTTCGACCAAACCTTGTTAGGTTGTTATCGAAGTCATGTTTGACTCTAAGACAAAACTGGTGGAACATCAAAGAAAAATTCTAGAGTTTTCTAAAGCTTAAGTACACTTTTAACATATGATGTTTCATGGATTTAAAACAGTCATAGAAGCTCCTTTATTTTTCCCCAGGTTCTCATAAAATCACATAACATTTGATTTCTAGTTTTCATGAAGGTATTTAAATCTCAATCGAAGTGGGCACCTATGTACAATATTCTTCCAAGATAATTAAATAGCTGATTGGATATTCTTAGCAACGTATTGTTTGACCAAACTAATTGTAAGAGTTCTTGTTTTCTTGATGCAAGAAGAGTCTATTTTTTTCTCTGTTCCTATTTGAAAAGACCAAATTAATTCTTCTACTGTATTGTGACCCTCCAAATAAATAATTAAGGACAGATAAGATGCTGCTTCTGGCTCCACTGTGCTCCAGACAAGACATACTCATTCCTTCAATATTTCTTCAGCCACAGTTTTCAGATTTTGCTTATGGTTTCCTTCTAGTTTGCCTGTGTCTTTCTTAAAATACATCAGGCATGAGTTAAACAAGGCAGAAGACAGTGAGAATTCTAAGTGCTTTATTTGAGACACTATACTTCATTCTCTTGTGAACTTCTAAAATCCATGAGAGATATTTCTGTTTCATCGCTAAGTTAAAATATGTGATGAGGTGGTCCGTTTATCCAAAGATTATTATTTTCAAATCATTAAGTGGTTCCACCTTTCATTGTTGCTTTTTCTACCATTTAGGAAGGGATCTGTGGTTGCAACACACAAATTTATTAAGTGCAATGCTTTTAGTAAAATAAGACCTTCAACAGATGTCAGGATAATGAAATTTCCTCATTCACACCTTATCTGTTTTCTGTGCTGTTGAGGTTTGGGAATGAGAAGAAGAAAAGGGAATGTGGTTCTTTTGTTATATTTTCTCTTTTATTTTCCAAGGTATGGGGCTTCTATCAACCTGATAAAATCTTTCTGCAAACCAGTTGACTTCTGACATAATTAGAAGAAGCTGAGAGCACATGGAAACTAATATATCTGCGCAAGGATTGAATCATTTCATTTGAAAGAGACATGAAAAGTTCCTTTTAAATATAATTTTCTCTTTTGCTAGCATGAACACATCGGAAAAGTTTTTGTTTTTCCAGACACCTATATCAATCTTCTGCAAACACTAATTTTATAAAGTTATAAAAATTGTTTAAAGGAAATGTAAATTATCTAAGGAATTAAGTGCCACATCTCTTAGCTGGCACAGACTATTCTCCAAATAGTCATTTATGGGCTTTGCCATTTACCGGCTCAGGAGATTTAGGCAAGATATTTAAACTCGCTTCATTTCCTCATCTGCCAGAAAGGACATACCTGCCTCAGAGAGTTGTAAGGATTGTACAAAAAAAGTAAAAACATTTAGCAAAATGTCTGGCTCCTTGTCTTTAATAATCCTTCTAAGAGCAGCCATTGAGTTCAGACAGACTGGTCAGTCTTGTCACTGTTTCTCGAATACACTGTTGTGATTTCATCTCCATGTGGTAATTCTATTGGTGTCTCCCACCAGGGCTTTTTTCTCACTCTGTTCCACATAGCTAGAGCCTGTTCCGTTCTGGGGTCCATATATGATTATTCCATCCTTTAGCAATCTATTTTTTGTTGGACTGACGTGACAACAAGTTTGCCAATAATCTTGTCACTGAGTTAAGTGCATTGTGTAGTCTCGTTTAACTTCTGTCCTATGGGTATGGATGTCTTGCTCTCCATGCAGTTGAGAACTCATTCTTCTACTTTGTCCATTATACCACTGTGTAAATACTAGGACTTCAATAATGGTTACTTAATTTAAAGAGTTGTGCAATCAAGAGGTCAGTGTTTTAGCCCTCACATTTGTTATGTGACTTTAGGGGAAGATCTTTGCTGCAAGCTTCATAAATATTTTTGCAGAAATAGCACATGGACTAAAAAATATTTTTAGAAGGAGATACTAAGTAAGAACAAGAGAAAAATTAAAGGCAAATTTTGCTTAAATTTTACATACTGATCCCTGTGTATACTAACCTTTGGGAAATCCTCCAAGGTAAGAAGAAAGATTGAAATCTTTCCAGCTTCTTAGGGGGAAAAAAAAAGCATAAAATGAAGAAGATGGTGTTGAGATATTCCCAAGGTGACATTTAGAAGAGGCTGCAATTCTAGAAACAGTAGAAACACCATTTTGTTTTTCATGATCAGCTCTATTTGGCTCAGAGAACTACAAATAAAATATTTGTTTTCATCTTTCTTCTTTTTATTGTTTCCCAGGGAAATAAACATTGTAAAAATAGTTTCAAATTTAAAGTTACGTATAAATTTTAGAAATATTTCATATTTAAGTAAACTAATCAATTTTGCTTGATTGTACTTTGAACACTTTCTGTGTTACTACTTCAACATTAGTACATTTGGAGGGATGAGAAGGAAAAATTCTAGTAAGGATCATGAATATTTGGAAGTTTAACTGAGGAAAATTAATAACTAATTAAATTTTAATACAATATTAGTAAAAACTTGGTTTCCAATAAATCTGTTGGGCTATATTATCATTTTTTTTTTCTGTCTTAAGTGACTAGGCATAAATGTTCTACAAAATGAGATTATTTTCTATTTCATTCTTTGGCTAAGTGGCTTCTTTTCTCCTTATGTGCTGGAATAGCCTAGAAACTAATGCAAGTAAAATTACTGTCATTTAATTAAAAAGATTTGGGGAAGATAATTGTTTATTTTACATTGTTATCCATTATATCTGATTAATAAGTCTATTCTTACAGACTTAAATGTGTGAGTAAGAATTAACTCACATTTCAAATTTAGCATACAAAATCATCTCTCTCAGACATATTTTCAGAGGAATCATTAATTTTATCAAACATTTTGTGGGAATGTTTTATTATATATTTTATTATCTTCAATAGAAAATGAAAATAAAATTGTGAATAAAATAAGCAAGTGGATTGGAGGATCTTCCAGTAATAAAATGTCACAAATTCTTTTTGATTTTAACACTTTCCCTTAATGATAATAGAGTTGAGCTCCATTTCTGGAAAAACAATGAGATGAACAAAGTTCTTGTTTGATCAATGTTTTAATGCCAGTTAGTGTTATCTAATAACGCATTTCCTTGTGGCCACCTTCCCTTCCTTTTATTTTTCCAATAATCAAAATAAAAAATAAATTTATCGATTGCCTTCTGTATGCTTGAGACTCTGCAGTGGAGGTATGCCAAATATGCTGTAGGTATCACTTCAAGAATCTGTTTGAACTAAGGTGGGAAGTTAATATATATGTAGCCAGTCAACTTTGTAAGAAAATGGAATAATAAAAACAGAATTATAGAGTTAAGAAGAGAGGGATACATTACATTTATCCTCTGAGTTATGACAGTTAGTACTATCTTTTATTAAGAAAACTAATAATCCTAATTTTTATTTTGAGAATCTGTTACCATTGTGCTAACGTGGGCCATTTCATGTCATCTTCAGTCATATGAAATAAGAAGTCATGTACTTCACTTAAATATCAAGGCTAAATGGTAGGTAGATGGCTTTCATTTTTAAATAATTTTAAAAATATTGACTAGAACATTCAAATCCATGTTATAATTTATGCTTTCAGTGTGAAAAATGACAACACATTATACATGGTATTGTTGGGTGACAATATGTTCAATATAAAGCAATTCCAGTGATTTTTCACTTTAAAATAATTTATCAAATACTAAGAAGTGACTACTGTGAGATATTAAATATGTGTACACACACACATGTATACATAAGGCAGTAGCACATGTAATTACATCTCATGTAGCTTTATGATTGATGATGCTACCTTATATCTTGTTGTCTAACTCTTTCATAGTTGGTCCACCAATTTGAATTGTCTTGATATAAGAAAAATTTTTCTTTGATGCACAATCATTTGAAATATAAATAAATAAAAATATTATTGAGGCATTTTAAAGAAAGTAGATTGAAGTTTGACCTCTGTGATTTTTTAATTTCAAACAATTTCTACATTCTAAGGTGTCTAACTTTTCTTTCACTATGCCATATTAATAATTAGTATTGAAATGTCAATAAAATGGTGGACATATTTTTTAAAGAAAAATACTTGTCAAAGGAAAACATTCTTGAAACAATGTATTTTTTTTTTGTTTGTTTTGCTTTCCAGTGAATTCTTTGATTGATTGGTAAAGAGCGAAGTATTTGGAATTCATTTTCCTTGACGTAGGTAGTAAAAAAATAGCTTGAAGAAGATTTGCCAGATGTGTGATTTGGCTGTCTTCATCAGTCTCGGGAAAATAGGGTGAGCAAAGGATAAATTCAATAGATGCTGAATTACTTTTGCGTGTGGGATTCTAGTTAATGAGACAATGTCTGGATGCAATTATTCAGAAAGTTCTTGACCTTTTATTTGTACAAGTTGATATAATTATGATTTCATGAGGACTGGTTTTGAAATTCTTAAAGCAATTTCAGTCCTGTGTTTATATTGTGTCTTTGACTTTAGAAATCCTGGAAATGTTTTCTACTTTTAACTTTTATGCTGTCTTTAAAAGCTCATATGATTACCTTCAAAGTGTTTTAGTTTAAATTCTCATTTCAAATAATTTTTAGTGCTTGATTACAAAGAGAAATACCATTCTAATGGTATTATGTGATTCTCAATTCAAATGCCTTCTCATTTTTCTATGTGTACTTGATGAAAAAAGTAGCAAAAATATATACATGCATACTAGTTCTTACTGGCCAGATAACCAAACTTAGCAGTCAAGTGACAATTTCAAAAGCCATTCCAGAACAGGTCTACTCCTACAGCTGTTCTGTCCAATAAAGTAGCCGCTACCCACATGTGTCTCTCGAGCCCTCGAAAGGTAGATATTCCAAATTAAGAGAGTCTGTAAATGTGAAGTACATGTCAGCTTTAGATAAAATAGAAAAAGGGAATATAAACTAGCTCCATCATTTTTATATGGATTTCATGTTCAAAGATCATATCTTGAATATATTGTTAAGTAAAATATATTAATAAGTTAATTTCACCTCTTCAATTTCAATTTTTAAAAGATAGTTACTAAAATATTTAAAATTTTATATGGGGTTTTCATTATATTGCTACCAAACGATGTTATTCTGGATACAATGCTCATCTTCCTTAAGCACTGTTAGTGCTCAAGCCATGATTCCATTTCATCTTTTAATCGTCCAATTTCTTGTAACAGAATAATGGTTGTTTCACCCTTCTTTCCATGTGCAATGTAGTCGACAACTTCTTTTATGCTGACTTCCACAAAAATTTATCCTGAACTTCCTCAATTACCCTTTAAAGTCGCCAGCAACCATTTAGTTGCCAGATTATCTCAGTCCTTGTCCTCTTTTCCTTTGTTTTTTCCCTCCAGCTTCTGACACTTTTTTCATCATTTTTATTTTCATCTTACCGGTCTCTGTCCTATCATTCTGACCTCCTTTCCCCCTGAATTTTATTTCTCAACTAATATTGTAAATGTATCTTTTTCACTATAAAACTGTTTACAGTCCTATAAGAGACTGTTAAAATTGGAGGCAGTGTGGGACAAAACTCCCTTCTCTCCTCACTCACCCTTCCCCAACACCCCCTATTTTGCATGTATCTCTCAGGATTGAGATTTTCTTCTCCCTGTTGGTGGAGAACAGAATGCCTCATTTGACAGTCACTTCCTTGGTGAACTGCTCTTAGCAATGACAACATATCAAATGCTGCAAGTATATAGGAGTGATCAAGAGACATTCTTTCTCAAAATATCAAGGAACTCATGACTTGAATTATTCCCACTGTGCAGATGACTTCCAAATATATGTTCCTTTTTCTTCTGAGCAGTACTAGTAATTGCCTCGTTGCTTGATGAAAATCACATATAAATTCCACCGCCATTAAAATATATTCAAAATAGATATTATCTTTACTTTCATCTTTACTCATCCTTCTGTTTCCAATGGGATCATTTTTCTTTTAGCTAACTAGGCTCTAATATTTCCAGTCATTATTAATAAAAAGACTTTGTTCACCTAACTCCTTGCATTTTATTAAGCATTGTTGATTATGACTTCATAATCTCCCAACTTGATTATTCCTATTGCCTCTAGCCTATAACATTGCTGACATAGTTTGGGATAAGACAGACTTCAGGACAAATGAATCTTCTAAATGGAGTCCTTTCCCACTGTCTTTCCATTTAGATTTGAAGCCAAGCTAACAATGACAAAAGAAACGAACCAAAAAAAAAAAAAATCCCAAACCTTCAATGGTTACTGACTGATTATAAGGCAAAAATCAATCTGATTTTTAAAAATTTAAGCCTTTTTGTGAATTGTTTCCAATCTACTTCTAGGTTTGTCTCTTACTTCTCCACTTTAAATGATGCGTTCACTCACCTAAACTACTTGTTTTTCATAAATATTCTGCATTCAATGACTTCAGTGCTTTTTTGCTGTTGCTTGTCCCTATGCAAGGAGTACATCTTCTCTGCCTAACCCCTCCTCTACCCCAGCTCTCTAAATCCAAGTTCCACTAATGCTCCAGAGCTCTCTCAAAGGCCACATCCTCCAAATATACTTTGATGGTTTCACACAACAACTAGTTCTTTCCTCTGAATTTCCCTAGCTTTTTCCCTTCAATTTTTAAAATGTCATTTATCACATTGTACATGGTGTTATAGTTTTCCATAAACATGTTTTATATTTTATTTGTTCTTCTGAGAAAACAGGATCCATGTCTGATTCCTTCATGTGTTGCACAGCTGAGCACATAGTATTTAATGTTATGTATTATAAAAGTTCAGTAACTATTAAATGGATTAATGTACTCATGTACATCAGATCTATTAAGAAAACATACTGTTACTTCTCTATTCTTATTGTTATGATTATTTATTGTATATATATTTCTAGGCTAACTATTGGAAAAAAAGGTAAGCATTCATATTAATTTGATTCCCTCTCTCTTCCCAAAAACAAAACAAACAACCCCCCCAAACTACCAGTGTGCTTTGAATATGTTAGAATGCTCTTACCTCCTCACTTCTGTTATCTAACCCTCTCAGATGTATTGGGTCCTATTCTACCTGTCTTTCTGCAATCATATGGTTCCATGTTTGTTTGTTTTTTAAATCTGTATTCCTCATTATGAAATTTGTTATTTTTCTTAAACTGCTCCTTGACTTTTTCATGTGCTTTCTGATTTCACTAGTAAAATGGCCCCTGTGTCCAGGGCTTTTGTTATTATACTTTTGTATTTCAGTGGTATTACAATACAGATGCTGTACACTTACAAGTGTGCAATAAATTTTTGAATGCATCTAACATATGAGTGGACATCACGGTCATTTTGTTTTTCTAAGATAAGTGATGAAAGCTTGCACAATACTTGTTTTCTTCCTGTGAAATTTACTTTCAATAATTATTTTTCTTTGGCCACTATAAACAGCCAGTTATTTTCATAGGGCCTGGTTCTTCAGAACTTTTTACTGTTGCTTGGGGTTGGTATCTAGAAAATACATGCATGCCTCTACCAGTCTACTGATATTTTCCATACCCTGTTGACCCAGCTGGGTGCTTTCTATTGGCTAGTACCATAAAGATAGATTTTTGAAACATTTTATATTACCTTTTAATAAAAAGTGAGATGTGAAATAGCCAACAATCACTTGTAGCTGTCAAAAATGGCATGCGGGTGTCTTGATATTACTGACAACGACAGTCTTGCTCAAACCCTTGTCGTTATCTAGAACAAATTTGTATTCTGTTGTGTTATAAAAAATATATTGGTTGTATTATAACAAAAACAGATAAAATTTTGAAATGAATTACCTCATAGGAAGTAAAAATACTTGAACTCTTTTCCTCAGAGTCTGAATTACTTGTAGAACAAGGAAACTATTTGGTGAAGAGCATTAACCTAGCTAAGTAAAGCCTTTAACAGCTAGGGAGGAATATATAGATTGAAATGTGTTTTATTTTAAAAACAAATTTTAATGGGTGTCCTTTGGTTTGGCTTATAGGAAAGAATTTTTATGGACTTAAATTATGTATAAAATATTCATTTTATGAGAATAATATGAATTATTTATGATGACAAATGAACCATTTTATAAAATGCTGTTATCATTAATAAAATGCCATCCTATGATATAAAACTGCAAAGTGACTATCTTACTTCTAGAAAGTAACCAACACAATGGGACAATCTGATTGACTATTTGGTAATATTTTTATATTTAAGGAGCTCTTCCTTCCTAGTGTTGTCTAAATCATTGCCTGGTGGAAAAATACTTTCGATAACTCTGAATATATATTAGTGCAGTGTTGAAGTTATCAAAGTGGTTCCAAAGAATAAATATATCAAATTGTGGTAATAATTTAAAATTAAAATAAAACATGAACACATGATATATTGTTTTTCATTTACTACTTATGAATATCATTTTTTAAAGGATCTTGCTATATGATTAGGATTTGTTTTGGAAGTGACATTGGAGAAAGGTGTGCTGGATAGAGGAAATGATATGAGTGAGTATATGGAGGTGGGGAAGATCATTAGGGAAATGATGGCAGAAGATGTTAGAATGGGAGCTTGGAATCAGACCATAAAGAAATTATCGTGTCAGGCTAAGGGGTTTGGAAATATCCTGTAAGGGAGTGATTGGCAAACTGTTTCTACAGAGGGCCAGATAGTAAATATTATAGGCTTTGAAAACCATATGGTCTCTGTAGCAACTATTCAACTTTGCCATTCTAGTGTGAAAGCAGTCATCCACAATACATAAACAAACGAGTGTGGCAGTGTTCCAATAAAATCGTATTTGCAAAAGCAGGTAGGCAAGATTTGGCCTATAATTTGCTGACCTCTGGTCTAGGGATTAGGGAGCCAATTGATGATTTTTAAGGAAAGAGGAGAGGTAATGAAACTAAAGGCTGAATTAAGAAAGTAGAAGAGATAATAAAGGATGGGATAGATTGGATAGAACCTTTGAAGTAGAGCTGATAGATTTCGTGAAAAATCCAAGGTAAAAGAAAAGAAGTGGTCTTCCATATTCTTGAGCCTAGACGGAGCTACAGCTAGTGACAGAATTAAGATTCCCCCAAATCATGGCAGGCTGGAATAATAGACCAAATATAAGTAACATAAATTTCATAAAGGTGAATGTAAGATCCTCATTGAAAGAGAGCTCAAAATTGTGCATTTAGCAATATTATGTGTGAAAATTATTTGGAGATTTTAGTTGGTTATTCCCAGGCTCAATTATGAGTTTACAGTGTGAAGAGACAGCACAATAAAGGAAAAGAGTACTGATGTGATCTTGCAACTAAAAGGGCTAAAATTAATTGTTCCATTTGATCCTTACAATAACTTCTGAAGAATGTAAGACATGACTGTTTCTTTTTATAGAGAAGGACTCTTAGGGAATTCAGGTCTAAGTTTCTTTAACAGAGACATCCAGTTAGCTTGAGCATATATTCTCAAAACTTCACAATATTTTAACCTGAAGCAATTCTGACACCAGAGTCTAATCTGTTACTTGAGTGCCACTGTTACCACTGTCGAAATTAGGTAAAACGGGTATTCCATAACACCCTTTCTAAAGATCAAGAAACCAACGAATAGAGTCGTTAAGTGGCTTGCTTAAAGTTACATTGCATTCCAGGGATAGATTCAAGATTAGAACCTTGTTCTGTTGTATTTTTAACCCAGTCCTGCCTGTATAATGGCATGACTGCCGCTTGAAGAAAATTATATGCTTACGGAACTTTTCTTCATGGAGTTAGAGTTACTTTAGACATTTCAGATTATTGCAAAAGTATTAATCCTCACCACGCTCCTTCTATAAAGTAAACAAACCACAATTAAGGAGGTAATAGCTACTTGCTATAACTGTATTCTGTTTAAAAAAGAAACAGAGTACTAGTTTATTATAATCAGAATAATTAAAATATAGAATTTTAGGTTCCTGATGGCATCGAATGCTTTATGATTCTCAAAAGGACACAGTTGCATTCTGAAATTAGGAAAGTATAGCCCTTGGTATTGCTTAAACGAAATTGTCACATTTCAGAAAAAAATACTGATATGTCTAATACTAGTTACTGATAATTATAATTAATAAATATAATTATCAGACAATAAAAAATCTTAATGGCTGGATATAAAATAAAATTTGCTCTTTGCTAAATAAGCTTTCAGTGTACAAAAAAGTACGTAATGTTTTAGGTGTTTGTGTGTCCAAAAATGTCAAATAACAGCGAAATGTGTGTGTGTGTGTGTGTGTGTGTATTTACCGTGTATACATATTTGTATACACATGCAAACATATGTGTATATTTATGTGTGTAAATACACATGCATAATACATGACATATCAAGGAACACATTTAAATTAGACAACATCGTGCAAGGAAAGTAAACATTTCTTGATTGAATGGATTTTTCGAACTGTGCATTCATGACTCTTATGCTTATTTCTAATATATTCACAATGAGGAGACTTGTTTTTCATGTGATTGAAAACATATGTTTTACACAATTTTTTATTTCTTCTATGTACTTAGCTTTTAACCTAGGAAGAAGAAATGTGTAAATAGTTTAAATACTTGATTCCTCTTGAGAATAGGTTTGTATAGACAGAACAGGTTGATAGCCCCAGGTAATGACTTTTGCTCTTCCTTGGAACTTTTCTTCCCTTTTTGTTGCTTTATTTTCCTAGTTTTAAGATTAGTAAAGCTGATCAACCTTCATTGTACCATGAGGAAATGTCTTCGGTCTTATATGTTCTTTTATAGAAATGATATACATATCTAGAAACACTTGGTAAGATGATTTTTGGGAGAAGTAGCAATAAAGTGTTCATTCCATGTGATTGTATTCAGGATACACTGCCAAATCAGAGGATTTTAAAATAAAGGTAGAATTAGAAGTATATGTTTCTGCAACCCAGGTACCCATCAGGTTTAATCTGCTTTATAGCCTTGTTATAAAGAATTTTGGCAAGTTTTATTATTTTGCTGTATGTTGAATAATTCTAATTATCTCATGTTCTTCTGGAGAGGTTGAAAACCTCACCACCTTACATAAATACGCTAACAATTGAATTTACACGTGCCTATTTTATTGTCAATTGGTGCCAAACGAGTTTCATTCTGTTGTCCCAAGATCTCTCATTGTGCCTTGCTATTATGATTTTGCGTGGATTCCATGAGCCCTGACTAATATTTATTAATATTAAATGATGTAACATAAATAGCAATGTACTAGCATGAGAGTGATTTTGTGATATCTTCATTTTATGGTTATAAACTATGATTACTGGTGATGGACCATCATCACCTGAGGTTCCATAAGGTCATTCTCATATTGATGCTTTCCTTAATATATTTACTTTTCTTAAAGAGGAGCAGTGTCCTTTTATTTACTCTTCATTTGTATGTGGTTTTTAAAATAATTATCTCTTAAAATTATACGCCTGAAATGAAATTTTATACAATCTAGATTTTTTTCTATTCCTTTTAATGTTCTAATTTATCAGAATTTTCACTCATATGTGTGGACCAAATGGATTGTGTTCAGAAATGCCAGTTCAGACCTGATTATTTATTAATCAAAAGAGGAGTATGAAAAAAAAAGCACGTTCATTTTGAGAATAATTTATTCTAAACAAATTTGCACAATAGGACATGAAATAATTTCACTTAATCTGTACCAATGTTTCATGCAAAATGTTAAATTTAAATGAAGCACTGTAGGTGATCTGGTGAATTTCTCCACATTATTTTCCGTCACTCCTAGATTGTTTTGTGTTCTCGTACTTGGGATTTTTTTTCAGCAATCTGAGGTGAATTCTTTTGTGGGACTAACTACACACACACAAAAAAGAAAGCTTTCCATATGTTTTTCATGCACATTCTGTTAAATTGAGTAAGGTAGCTGATTTTCATACTTAATTTATGTAGTTTAAAAAATCCCCAAAACAAAACAAAATCCAAACAGGTGGTTTGTAGTGAAGAAATACAACAAGCGTTATTATTATAGACTAGGACAATTCTTTTTCTATTACAAATTACTTGGATAGAATAAAGTAGACAGCTCATGCTGAGAAAACTGAAATGCAGAAAATGCAAGAGTTAAAGGACAGACAATACACTCAGATCCATGTCTCAGGCATGGATCTCTGAAAATTACAATGAACCATCCAACTTGAATGAATAAAAAGCATGAGCTTATCTGTTGTTTGCTTTCAGTTTTGAAAGTCATTTTATAAATTGGGCATGCTAATGATTTCATCTTTCTGATTAAATTTACAAAGTCATTTATTTCTCCTCTGTTAATTGTATTTGTAAGGGGTTAGTGGAAATTATTTTTATTGCTGAATACATTTTTCCTTCTTTTGAAGTGCAGTTTTTTGTAAAGTAAAAATATTTATGATTATGTTGGCATAGTCTTTAGAAGCATTTACTCATTTCCTTAGACTCTTTGAAAGCAATATCAACCTAAAGGTGTGTCTTCTCATAATTTAACACTTAACCTGAAATGTTTAGATCTTAATTTGAGAAATTCTAATTTTGGGTCATAAATATGTGTTTCCAAATCGGTATAATCTAGTTTTGCCAAGTATTATACAGTAAAATAAAATCCCTCATGTTACCAAACACATTTTCTAAATACTTAAATTGAATCAAATGCTTTCCTTTTATGCTGAAGTATATGCACTTCATAGAAAATTGATGCTTTTGAAAGGCACTTCTTCCTGTTTTTCCATTTAATTGACATAAAAGAAATAGCATGTTTTCAGGAGCAGTGATTTTTGAGAGTGCTGATACATTCATATATTTTAATTGTAGAAGTCCTGGACATGAGGAGTGTTTTGCATTAAATTTTGCACCTGATCACATGCATGTTGGAAGGTTTCCAGAGTGTGGTCTGGAAGGGACTGTTACTTCCAACTTGTGCCACTGAAATTAAGATCTACTCCCCAGAGAAGACAAGTGAATTAACATAGTATGCTTTATGCACAGTGAAAACAAACTAATTTGGGTTACCTCTTTGCTTAGAACTGTAAAAAGTGCAATAGCATATACCTGATTAAGTGAACTCTGTTTTTTCTATTAAATATAGAATCAATGATTTATTACATGACTTTGTTTTAGGTTCTTTTGAGATGCTAAGATTCTCTAAAAAGTTGAGTTTTATACTAATTGCACTCCAGAGCAACACTCTCTTGCCTTTCCATTTCCTCATTTTCGACTTTTTATTACACAAGAAATAGGCTGATTGCTGCTAGCAAATAATTAACATTAAAAACCAGGAAACGCATAGCCTACCTCTTTATACATATCAAACATATTTTAATAGAGAGAAATCATCAATGCCATACATTAACAAATAAATAATAATCACTCAGACATGAAGAAGTATTCAAAGACTAGAAGAGTTTGGTGATGAAGACAGGAGAAATAATAGAAATGTGCACCAGGGCTGTTGGTGTATCTTGAAGGGAATATCTAGAAAATTAGATTAATCAAGGAGCAGACATTTGGAAGAAAGTTTATGTGAATGCCTGACAGTCTTGCTCTTTCCCTCATTTCAAATGTTGGCAGGGTAGCAGGCAGCTCCAAGGGAAATGTGCTCCTTTCATACTTGAGTAATTGATGAATTGTATGCAATATGCAAATGAGAATCCATAAATCTTATGAATGACAGCTTAATTTATGTGAGCCTTAATGAATGCAGGATTAGATTTTAATTAAATATCCTCAAAGGCACCCTGAGTAGTAGATTTTTTTAGGCCTTGTTTTTTTGAAGACTTGTTTCTCAAGCAATGCATTTTACAAAGCAGAAAATCAGGCAAAGAACTTAGTCTATATTTTAATAATAAGCATTGTTTCATGTTACATAGAAAACAGCAGATCAATCGATGTCTTCAACAAAATATGTGCAGATCTCTTTATTTTCAACACATTTCACTAAATTTGATTACTTTAATTGCTGTTGATCTTTGATATCATATGCTATTTTTAATTACAAGAAAGTTATTAAAATTTTACCAAAAATACACTAGAGCTGAAAAATTGTTTAATAAAAGATTGTATTAGATAGATAAACATTTAAAGTATCAAATCTAATTTGAATAAAGTAAGGTCTTCCTAACCATTTTTTCTTTTTCAAAATTGCCTCTCTAGACAATACCTAATGAGATAAGATGATAAATAAGACTATTTTATACATGATATTTAATAAGGAGAATTGCATACTAAAATTAAACTGAAATGATGTATACTCCTGTGGAATAGTTACATCTTTAATTCAGTTTAATACTTTGAACTAAAATGTAGATTTTTCATTCGCTGTATATTAGATGAGAAATAACATTTTACCTTTCTGCTAGGCATCTACTTTTTGAATTAGAATTTGTTTAATTTAGAATTAAAATGCACAAATGATCTGGTGTTTAGAAATCCAAACATTTATTTCTTCCATTTAAAATATTTTCTTGTTAAATCACATCGAGCTTAGTTTTTTAGTATGCATTAGTTTTTTCAACTAAAGCAGTTTTAGATCTCAGACATAAAAGTATTCTTTTGATTTTTCTCTCAGTAATGCTACAAGTGCCTATGTGCATATAGGTAGAAAAATGCACATTTTTGCTCATAATGAATGAAATTACATAGCTTCAAAATGCAATTTATTCATCTAAACTCTGTGTAGGTGTGCAGGTATGTAATACATTGAGAAAAACAAAGGTTTAAAACATGCTAGAGTCTTGGTCCACCAGATTAGATTCTGATGAAGACCTTGAAATTGCTTGCACAGTTTTGAGTAGATGACTGTGTGTTCGTTTATGATTAAAAAGGTCCATAACTTTCAACAGGTTCTCCAAGGGAATTCATTATCCAAAAAGATATACTACTATAATGCAAAAGATAATAGCAAATACATAACTTCATGGAACAAAGTGTGTCATTTGAAACCAGAAAAAGAAAAACATAAATTGAGTGTTTTTATAAACTTTCTAAAGCATCAATCAGGCATTAGCATGCTTTTCTTAAATCTTCCATTGATGATTTTTTAAAATACTGTATTATTTAGTGTCAGAGCAGTAGCCAAGCAAAATATCCTGTATTTTTGTTTTATTTTCAAGGATGATAGCTATTTCAAATATTGTGATGAATTAAGGAGTTCATTTCTCTAATAGATACTATCAACTTTATTCTTAACCTCTTTATGTGAAGAACTTCTACTGATCAAAGTAAAATTTGTAAGTGCTACATAAAATGGCAATGTAGTTCTGGAACAAAACAAATATTTTAAAATATTTTAGAAAACATCAAGATTCAACTGGCTTTAAAGTTTGTATTTTATATAGTTCGATCAATTATAGTTATTATACCATTCTTTTCCCTGGAAGTTAATAAGCAAAGGTATTTTACTTTAATAATAAAAGCGAGATAACACAATGGACTCAAAAAGGGGAGGGACCAACACTTGAATCAAATGAGGGTTTGTAAGAGGAGTTTTAAAAGTTGAATTTTGTATTCTGGTTAATTTATATTTACTTTCTTGTTCTTTTGTCTTCTTTTTTGAAACTCAACTGAATCTGTCACTTCATTTTCCTAAAGATTACATTGCTCAAAACATTTAAAACTGTGACAATGAAGATGCCTTTTGATAAGTATAGTTTTTTGCAGAAAACTCTTACTGTTTTGATGAGACTTGTTTTGCTGAAAATTTTAAGCCAATTTTTGTTATATTAATTTCATTTCCAAAGTAGTTATTTTCAAAATTTTTCTGTTAAAATGTTTTTCAGAAGTTCCGTTTGACTAGGATATGTTGTAATTGACACATAGACTGCACTCATTGCCAATTGTAAGATCTCTTGTTTAGACATTTTACATTTGCAATTTTGATTGTTAGAAAGAATTGTTTGTTTCTGTGCAAATCGAAAAATTATAGTTAGTTGTGATTGGCATTCATTATAACATAAAGATTCATCCATGAAGAAAAATTTCAAAGATGATTGTTTTAGACTGCCAAACATTTGAAGGTTTTTATTTCCCTGAGGTGGTCTTTTTTTATTATGCAGCCTTGGAACTTTTAAAAAAATAATAAGGACTATAAATTATAAAGAATCTTACTTGCAAGTTCCTTTACAAATGTTCTCTGTTTAAAATTCTAGGCATAATGTAGTTGTTTCATATGTTATTAAATTAACAAATACACAAAGATAAATTTCCTACTTTTAGATGTAACTAATACTTTATATTCCATTGACTTTGAAATAATTCATCTATTTTGCTGTGTATAGAAAAAGAAAAATTCAGAATAAGAAGTATATGGTATAGGTGTTTCTTTTCAAGGGTGCTTCCAAGTTATTTTGAACAAGTTATAGAGAAAGTTTTATGTAAATTTTGATTATCTCAGGATTTTGTATTGGTCAGTTGGATTAATTTAAGATTTAAATTGGCATGCATTGAATATGTTATTTTTAACTGTTGTAAATGCAATTATATCGGTCCATTTAACAAATAATAATAATAATATGTATATTATATATACGTACATATTAAAGGGCAAAATGTTTTGTATGGTTGGGAATCACCAAATGGATTGTCCAGGTATAGAAAATTGTTTTCAGTACATTTTTGAAGAAGGTTTTCAAATGTAAAATTACTTTTCCCTTGCGCTGAACAGGATAAATACAACCCTAAGCCCCTTAGAAGTTTTTGATGAAAGAAGTCTTTCCGTATTTGCTGCCTTCATTTTGAAAATTAACAAGTTTGAACTAGTTTCCAAGAGATACATTTTATTTTTTTTTACTTAGGTCTGAGTAAATGTCTGCAAATTTTCAATACTGTAAGGACTCTTCAGACAAATCTAAGAATTGTTGCTGCCCATCAAAATATTCTGAAAGGAAAGTGAAAACAGAAATGCAAAATAATAATCTGTCATATAAATTGTTAAGAAACAGAGGAGGACTGATGTGGGATTACAAAATGGATTTTAAACAAAATACTTACTAAAAACAGATTCCCAGGAGTTCAAGACCAGCCTGAACAAGAGTGAGACCCTCATCTCTATGAAAAATAGAAATAGCCAGATGTGGTAGTCTGCACCTGTAGTTCCAGCTACTTGGGAGGCTGAGGCAGGAGGATTGCTTGAGCCCAGGAGTTTGAGGTTGCTGTGAGCTGTGATGATATCACTGCACTCTAGCAGGGTGACAGAGCAAGACTCTGTCAAAAACGAAACAACTTCCCCGCCCAAAACACTCAAATTCTTAGTTATTATGTCAATTGCAAGTCAGCATCAAATGGGGTTTTCGGCATTACTGTTCAGATACCTATTTGTGCTGTCTGAAGTTATGAAGTATCTTGAAACATAACACTAAATATTTGTGGTATCATGTTAACTAAAAAACATTTTAATAGCTTTCGTTTTATTTAGAATAGATACATGTATAGCTGTTCTCTGATTTTGATACCACAATCCATGAAAAAATATGAAAGCAAACCTGGTAACTCAGCACATTCTGGCTCCTCTGCATCTAGATGGTATCGGGCGTTCCTTTGCGAAGTCTCCAAATAGGACTTATTCTAAACCTAACCTCTGCTCGGAAACATTGAGGGAGGGAGCAATGTGGGTCCTCCTCTTCTCCTTGGGCCACATCCCTAAATTCATCCTAGTTTTTTTGTGAGAAAGCCAGGAATCGTATATTTAACCCCCATGGCACGAATGTAGATACCAAACTCAAACTTTTAAGGTCATACTAACAAGCAAAAACTGAAACCTTTACCTCCTGATTCAAAATTCTGACTCTTTTCTCATCTTGTGAAATTGAATGCTATTGTGTGACTGACCGTTCAGTTCTTTATCAACAGATTTAGAACTATTGTTTATAGGAAGATGAAAAGATAAATAAGAAAATCAGCTTTGGGATGATTTTGAAAGCATACAAATTTTTACATGGATATAAGTCATGCTTACTATGACGATATTTTTCAAATATTATTATTTCAGAGTAACTCCTCCCATTTCCAAGTTCTATCATGAAAATTATTAAGTGAAGGATTTCTTTGGTGTTCGGTATGATTTTGTTCTTAGTGACTGCAATTGGGAAACCATAGGCATTTCACGTAGAAGGGACTTGTAATATTCTGTTTTAGAATCATTATAAGGGAATGTTGATTTCCAACAATTAAGAAAGAAAAAATGTTATTGAAATTTCTTAATTTTTTTCATGCTATCACACAAAATAAATAACAATCTAACTTAGATTGCACTGCAAATATAGTGAAACAAAATTGGGAGAAAATGAGCCCTAGTTCTTTTTTATTCTCCATTTGACTATTGATGATTATTTTAGTTCTTTTGAAATAGTGGCTTGAAAATGAAAAAAATATTAATAGATAGACTGTTATTAATAATTATAACACTGCTTATCAAAAGCCTCTAAAACCAAGCTGCTTTAAATATATGCAAAGTCAGATAAGTGCAGAATTTGGAATACCCCTAGTTACCAAGTGAGTAAATTGCCATTTAAGTGTTTGGCCCTTTAATTCAGAGCTCTTAGTAGATGAAAATATGTTCATCTCTTACCTCCCCTAGCGATAATTATAATTGTATTGTTGGATCACATTTCTTTACTCTTGTGTAATTTAGCTCTGTCAGCATTAATCTCTTGGCTGTTCACATCCGTGGAACTAAATGTCTGCTTAATATTATGTAGGTTAGGTGGTTGTCATCCTAGTTGGGGAAAAAACAATGAAAAAATTTACTGTGATGTTAGGCAAATATATTATAGGAGTACCAGGCCTAATATCTGAACATTTACACTCTAGTGAAATCATGTTTGGAAATAGATTTTTACTTCCTTCAAATAAAGGATCAGTGATGGGTTTGTTTCTTAAACATCCATAGGTTACTTTTCTGTATTTTTCTAACTGACAATATTATTATTTTTTCTACAATATTTATAACAGAAAATAGCTGTGGATTATCAAACAAAAGAGAAATGCTTTTTATAATGCAAATTTAGATTTTTCTTTTAGGATGTGATAATACTTACATTTATCTGGGTGTAGAAACATTCTGACAGGTTTGAGGGATAACTGCTTAATATAAACTCACTACTGCAAGAAAATGAACCTTTTGGTAAAGACATCTTAGAACTGATAAGTAAAGTTCAGAGAACGTAATTGTCTGCTATTATGTATCATGTTATTACCTTTAGATTGATCTTGTTCTTTATATGGATAGCAAAGCATTGACAAGGGAAGTCTAAGCAGGCATTTGTATGGTGCACCTTTAGCTGCAATGTTATCTTTACATCAAGGACCAGTTAGCAGGCGAAGGATTCATATTTCATTAAAATACCGATAGCACTCTTTACAGAATCTGAAAATTTAAACACTCTGGAGTGCTTTGGAATTTTAAATGAATGGTTTTCATTTATATTACATTTTAATTTAGTTAGTCAAACACATTTGTTAGACATGATTATGGGCTGAGCCTTGAACTAGACATTATGGTTGAAAATAGGGGAGCAAGGTGCGTCTTTTGTCCGAGAGAGAGAGATACATCATATTTGGAAAATGCAATGTGCTGTGTATAGGAAAAGATTTAAGATTTAGTAAGAAAGAATAAAAATAAATATTATGGATAGGTCAGTAGAAATCCAAACTCGTTACACTGCCTCCTGGACTCTACTGCTTTCTTTTCTCCCTGTCATATGCTAAAATCCAGCCATACTGGCTTTCCTTGGTTTCCTGATCAGACTTAGGCCCTTTGCACTCACCAGTCCATCTGTTGGAACATTTTCCTATGATTTTCCCATAGGTGGTAACCACTGCCACCTCTGCCCAACCATAGCTGATAACTTCTTCATATTCAAGTCTCACCTTCTTAGAGAAGCCTTCTCTATCATGCTAATCTAAAGATAGCATTTTAATAGTCTATTTATCTGTTTATTTTTTGTCTTTCTCCACCCAGATTCTTCTCCAGTACATAAAAATCTCTCAGTCAATGCTGTTGAACGAATGAATAAACAAAAAAGACACATGCAGGACTAAAGGTGGAAACATTCAATATAATTCAATGAGGCTTCCTGGGGAGGTCACTTTTTAAATCCATTTTTGATGGAAGGAGAAATGATACTCCTAAACTCACAACTAATGGACATGGTGAGCCTGTTGTAGGGGGGAAAAGGCACTCCTCAAATCATGGTTTGGGTGTGGCAAGGTTTTGTACCCCCATAATATCATGAAATAAATAAATAAATAAGGGAAATATATGTGATTGTATGATATATAAAAAACATGGAGGCTGTGAGCACAGTGCAGAAAGCGTCAGGCAGCTTTGACTTCTGGAAGTGAATCTATGCCTGCTCTATGCATGAAATTGTAATGTGAACTCGAAGTCAAATTGGTGAGAAATTTGGGGTGTTAAGTTTGTAAAGAAGCTGAAAGGCCAAAAGAAGAGACTTGGGCATGCTACAGTAAACATGAGATCTATGTCGTTCCTTTAACAGCAAATCCTATGATGAAATAAGCCATTCTAATATTAGGTCAAAGGCAACCTTCCAAAGGTGGCCTACAAAGGTTTCATTTATTTTCGCACCTAAGAAATAGCACCAGAGATTGCATTCACACAGAAGGAGCCTCTTTTAAATGCAAATACTCATAATTTAAGCTTTTAACCTTAATTATCAATTAAAGTCTTGCCGGGTTTAGTTGATCGTTGAAAGCAAACTACTAAAGAGTGTCCATGGCTGGGGTGATGGGTTTAAATGTCAATGGAAGGAGTAAGAATGCTAACAGAAAAGAAAGCTCTAGTAAAAACGAAGACGTGAGGACTGCCAAATTATAATTTTCGTAAAGCTTGCTTTGGCTGCTACTCAAAACCTTCTTGCCTGATAATTTTTACTCTAAAAGCAATGAGTAGAATGGTTAGGAATAGGGAATGTTGATAGAACAGCCAGTTATCAGGGTAACATGAGATCCCAAGGAAATAAGCCCCTAATTAATGACATAGGACAGAAATGAAAAAGAAACAATACCTTTGAATACATAACAAACTGTACTTGGTGATGGAGAGTATGAGGAAAAGAATAACAGAATTTCAGGTTAGAAAGAGCCCTCAGCAGTGAACGAGCTAAAACCTGTACCAAAAGCCAATGCCGATGTTGCAGTATCCTGGATAAGCTGAGTGAACTGTCTAGCTCCTGCTTGACCAATGAAGGGACAAGGATCTCAGAGGAGATAACTTTTTTTTGCATCTGACTGTCAACAAGCCCTTCCTTATGTTTGACCACAATGTTCTGCTTTGAACTCAGAAGTGGAAGGAATAAATTTAATCTGTCTTTTATTTCGTTACCTTTTATTAAATATTTTGAGGTTTCTATTTTGTTCTAATCTCCTAACATTTTTATTTTCCATATAGACCTTATCCTCTCTTTCTTTCATCATCTTCCCTGGACTTTGAACCTCGGGTTGTTCTTTTCCAAGAATATTCTAGTTGATCAATGATCTTTTCAAACATCGGGACACAAAATTCAACAGAGTCCTTGAGGAGCAACGAAAGAGGTCTGAAAGACATGCTCTCCTTGGTTCTGGTTACTCCAGTTAGCACTGATTACTTAATATTTGTGTTTTCATTTAATTTAATTTTCTTTTTACTACTAATTCCAGATTTTGTTTGGCTCAAGAAAGGAAGGGTGTTAGACCTAAAGATTTGAATGATGAGCTTATGATTAATATGGCAAGTCTCAAATGTAGGTCAATGGGATACATCAAAATACAGGCTACCACTAAATACCTAAATGGCAGGAATCTGAAGAAAATTGGATTTCTTTTTCTTTGATTTTACATTTCCCTCCCCCTTTGAGTTATGAAATGGACAGTATAATCTAAATTATGATAGAAAACTTGAATGTGATGAAAAAAGCATAAAAAGTGTAAATGAGAAACAAATCTAAGAGATGGAGTTATACTTGGATATGAGCTAACATAAATGAAATCTTTACAATTCTTGATTTTTTTGTCTTTTGGAAACTAAATGCCAGGCACAGAGGCAAAGAATTAATGTGTGTGTGTGTAGTGGTGTGTGTGTGTGTGTGTGTGTGTGTGTGTGTGTGTGTGTGTGTGATTACACGCACAGGTCCTTGCAATATCTGAGAGACTGTGTTTTCATTTCTGGTCACCACCTTAGCAAACTAATCAATGAGGCATGAACTGCTATCTGCAGTGAAAGAAATGAAAAATAAACTGGAGATAATCCCTCAGTTAAAAGGTTATTCTGTGTGATAAAAGCTATTTTGTTAATTTATTTACTTACTGGTACAGTGAGATAAAGTGAAAGTACAATTAGGGAATTCTTGTTGAAAGAATTTTAAAGGGCAATGATGACTTAATATTTTGTATTATTTGATTGACATTTAACAGCATTTTTAAACTAAAATTTCTTGTAACACATAAAATTCTTTATTATTTTCCTTAGTTTCCTATTTTAAATATTGTAGGTATTTATATAATTGATTACTGAATAAAAACGAAAACAACTTTTTTAGATGAATCCTTAACATTTTATATATATTAATTTAATGAAGGATAGTATATTTTTGAAAAAGCTATGCCTATATTTTAATGTTTTCTGTTAATCATATGCATGATATATACTTTTTAAAAAATTATTAATTTGTTCCTTCTCCAACTGATTCATACAACAAACATAGTATTAATTGTCTCCTTGTTACCAGACTACTGAATTCTGGGGAAAGGGAAATATATAGAATATAATTACTGCACTTAAAGGCTTTGTAGGCTTTGACAAAAATAATATGTTAACAGAATATTATATTAGTGGGGTAAGAATTATTGTATATTTCCTGGTACTATGGAAGCAGAGGGAAGTTGGTGAGCAATGTGTACCTGGGAAGATTAGGGAAATAGTCAATGAAAATTGATGTAGGTTTTGTCACATGTGCAATTGAAGGAAAGGGCATTCCAGGCAGAAGGATTAGAATCTGTGAAGCATGAATATATGAAAGTAATTAGATACCAACTACTGAATGAGAGTGGGAAAGTTATGAGAAATTATACCTGAAAGGAAATGAGGGGTTAGATTTTGAAGGATCTTGTATGCTAAGAAATTTGGCGAACTTTTAGATTTACAGAAGGCTCTAAAGTTGTTATAATGTTATTTCTATATAGATCACTTAGGTCAGCATAGAACAATGCTACAGGAACAGCATTGTTCCTATAGGGAAAGGACCGGAGATAAGGCAGGAGCAATGTGAAAAAAGAGGAGAGTTGGGATATATATCATAGGCAGAATCAATAGAAGCTGGTGACTGGTGAGGTGCAAAGTGGAAAAGTACACTAAAAAAGGAAGGAGGAATTGGGATGACTCCCCGAGTTCTGGCTTTGGGGTTTGGGTGAATGGCAGTTTATTATCAGAGATATGGAATGTAGTAGGTAATGAGATGCAGGTTGAAGGTGGAAGATAAGATGTTCATGTTAGACATGTTGAATTTGAAGTGGTTTGCAATGTTCAGATGTCCATTCTGTAGAAAGAAGGATTTAGAACTCAAGAGAAAAAGGAAAATACCATTTGTGTATTCCCATAAGTTTGTTTTAATCATTGATGAGTTAAACATCAATTTCATGTCTAACCTGGTCTAAAATTGTTTGAGGAATACAAAGTTTTCAGTCTAAGAATTAGAATTTTTGTTATATTTTTAGGAAAACAACCAAAGAAAACTAAAGAGCCCATTAATTCTCCCACTAAAGAGAACGTTATCTTTTTAATTATATAGTCTGTTTCGTATCCTCTTCTCATTGGAAATACTTTTCATTTATAAACTCTATTCACCAAAAGACAGCTATTAAAATTAGCTATTTTAATAGGTATCGATACCTATTAAAATTCCTATATAATGCCTTTACTCAGAGAAATCAGGCAAGGCAGGAGGAAGAATAGTGACATTGAGATAGAAATGAGATGAAGATAATGGTACAAATATAGGAAACCACTTTCTTAGAGAATGTACCCTTAAACGGTGCAGAATACACTGTCATCTTTTTCCTTTGCTCTCACTGTTCACATTCTTCTTATTAAACACTCTAGGATAGTATTAGCTTCTTTGACTATTTCAGGTTTTAAAAGTTTATCTGCTTTAGTACCCCTTGAGGGTGTCAGGGAAGAGAAGATGTGGATTCCAAAAGGTTAAGTGACTTGTCAAGGTCACACATCTAATAAGTGACAGCTTCTGTCTTTTGATCCATGGCAAAGTGACCTTATGTCTCTACTATTCAGAGGCACCATGGTATAATGGAATAAGCAACGGCTTTGAAGTCAGAGATACATGGATCTGATATAAAGATCTGAAATTTATGAATCATGCTGTTAGACCATTCAGCTCAAATTTCTTCATCTGAGAAATGGAAATAATGCTATCTACCTTAAAGTTTCTTGGAATTTAAACGAGATAGATATTTTTCTTTCCTGGTACATACTGGATGTTTTGCATATGTTAGATTTTCCTTTTTCTCTCAGTAAAGTCAAAATCTTAACTCCTTATGTTTTTAAACTGGAATATATAGACATCTCAAAATGTCTGTATAGATACTTGAATCTAATATAATTGTCACATGTTAACATTACTACTTATGTCAAAGTGTTAACTGTGCTTAAGTCGATAAATGAATCCATTGTCAAGACCAGTAATTAGGCCAATAGTCTCCCTGCCTGTTTTATTTCTTGTCTTCATGATCTTCTTTTGCTTCCTCTTTTATATTTTAAAAGACATTCTTAAAAAGTTTCCCTTATTGATGTCCTATATGATTTTTCTAAATCCTGTTGATTTTTTTTAAATCAAATTTGCATTAATCTGCACTTTGAATGATATTTTTCATATTATCACTTGGAAAGTCAGTTTGAGAATTGGATGAAAATATTAATTCTGTGTTTTATAGGGAATCTTTAATATATTTAATATGTTTGAACAGATGTCTTATTGTTTGTGTTTAGTCTGGCCACCTCTAAAATATGTAATACTAATAATATATATAAATATACATCTACATAAATACCTACCTACACAAATGAATCTCACATGATAACTGACCTAAACATGTTAAAGTATGAAAAAAATTGTTGTTAGAAAGCATTGTACTTTTCAAAAAGAATTCTCTTGTTATAAAATTTTGGAAAACTATCATTGTAAGGACAATTATTGATACAGTGGTCTATGTCCTGAAATTTTTGGAACTGTCACTATTTCTTGTTCAGTTAATGTTTTGAATTCCTTTTATATGAGTGGCAAAATTCTGATTCCTTCTCATTGGTATGCTAAGATCTATTGTTATCATAACAAACATCTCATCCTTATGATCTCACTCTACTACTAAAACCATTGAAACTGTTTCTAGGAAGGTATACCATAAACTAGCCCATATAGAATAATATTCAGGAGGATGTAATATAACTGAGTATCTACGTAAGCACAGTTAACATTTTAAAGTAATTAATAATCGTTAATATGTGATAAATATATGATATTTAAGTATTTGTATAGACATTTTGAGATGTCCATATTTGAGAGAATATCAAGTAATGATAGAATAACTTTTCCTTACTATTATATCATCTTTACTAAATTTTTCTTAATGTTTTAGTTAAATATAAGGAGTTGTACAAAGGCTGAAAGCAAATGACTTCTATAATAATTATATTAGAAATTATACTTTTTCTCTAATTGTTTCTAGATATAGTCACTCTCTTTTAAAAATTTGTTTATAGTATTATAATTCTTGAAAACTGAATTTAAAACACAAATGTCAATACCCCTTTGAATGAAAGAGATGGGAGCTATGCTACTACAATCCGTATAATACATTATTTATCATGCCGCAGTTGCAATAATAACAAATATTTTAATTCATGGATTTAATCAATTTTGTCTTCATACCTTATTGCCAGTAGAAGAACATGAAAGAAATTTCTTACACAGTGTTACCTTTTAAGACAGATTAGCATGAAAATTTAATAAAATGACTTAGATGTAAGATCATCTAAATCTATAATGATTTAAATCATCTGTTCTTTAATAATACATCTAGGAACTTTTATTTTTTTGTGGGATTAGGACTTATCTGCAAATAAACTTTGCTGTTGATGTGCTTATAAGAGAACAATAATATATTTCTGTAGGCTAACATTTAGTCCATGTTTTATGCACATTTAGACCATTCAATTAATCTCTGAAACAATAGAAAGAAATTCTTTTCTAGAAATAGCTTGCTTTTGCTTTGGCTTTGTGGCAAAATGACATTAGGGAACATATATGGTTGTTGTTGAACCTGATTGCTTTAGCAGCCCTCGGGTTGATAGTATCAGGTTCCAGCTTGCCCTGCTGGGTCAATGTGGACCCAGGCCTTTAAAGAGAAAAGTTCAGGGAAAGTTCACTTCTATTGTTTTACCATGGTTACAAAACAGAAAGGAAAAAAAAGGAAGAAGAAAAGAAGAAATCTTGGGCTTGTGACGTGTCGCTGCCATGAGTACTTTACTGGATTCTTTTTTTTTTTTTTTTTGTCAATTAAATATTGCAACGGAGAAACTGAAAACTTACAGTATCTATAAAGGAATAGGAGCCAAAGTATACTCTGCTGTCTCTTGTAGGTAATTCTCAGACATATTCAATGATTGCCAGAGTCACTGCAGCAAGTGTTTAGTTCAATTTCATTTAAGATGTTATTTAAATTTTTCCTCAGTAAAAAATTGAAATCTGTA
>CAUYSK010119818.1:0-17073 GCA_963575035.1 Avahi laniger
CGCCCATACAGTCCAATTAGCATGATGTCATTAACATAGTGGATCAATGTAGGATGTCCAGATGGTCTAGACATCTTTGAAGGTTAAGAGAGCTAACTTAGCCTTAGCCTTGGAGTGAAATTGTAAATGTGTACTATTGTCTGTTCTGTCTGAATGCAAACTGTCTCCAATCCTCTTTCTTGATGGGAACAGAAAAAATCCATTTGACAGCTAAACATAAGTGTAAGGAGTAATTATTGTGATAGACCATGGCGTCTAAGCTGAATAAAAAGGCAGAAGAAGAGGTTGATTGTGCAGGAAGGTTGTGATGGGCAGTAAAATGAGATAAGGTTAGTGGATTAGTTGTCTTCATGGTGTCAAAGCATTGATAAAGTAGCAGTGTTAGAGCAAATGAGATGGAAAGGTTGGATGTATTGGTCAGAATGTGATGCTTAAATTTTAGATTCAATGGCAGTAGATTTATTGGTAATGACAGTAGAGAGAAGAAAAATTCATAACAAACTGAGGGAGTAAATTAACTGAGATCACAATCACCAAGAATTATGTGGATATGGAAAGTCACCAAGGATGATCACAAAAGTGGTAGTGAAAAGTGATAAAATGTCTAATGACTGAGAAAGAGTGCCCTTGAGGTCAGTGAGAGGGAAAGTGGGGCATAGAGTTTGATGCCCTACTTCAGAGTATCTGGGATGCTGACAGAGGAAATAGACTAAAAGCTACAGTATCCAAAGAGAATATCTACCTCTCTTTTAGGCTCATTGGTGTGAGGATTGATGAAGAAAAATCAGCCACCTCTTAGCAGAACAGCAGGGGAAGCAATTTCTGCAAGGGAGCACATGTTTTCAGTTACAGCAAGAATACGAAATGAATATTCAGATATGAAATGGAAGATAAAGTAAAAGGGATGTGGGCAATGAGGATTGCTGGCAGTGGTTTGTCGATAAATGTTTAACAACCAGCTCTCTGGGAGGGGGAGAGGGGAGTACTGATTCGTAGTTATTGCCAGTTTCTGAGGGATAAATACTCTCCATCGTGGCCTGTTTCAAGCTATCTGACCTCCAGGGCTAAGATAAGGGCTAGGAAAAATTCAGTAATCATAATAAAGAAGATTTTAATGCAATATTGTAAAAAATCAAAATAAATGCAAAAATCCATGACAAATTATCAAAATGTTAAATAAAGATGGGCTGCTATTCGTATCTTTTACAGCCCTGTATGAGTATACCATGGGGACAGTTACTTCCAATCAACCCTCAGCACCTCAGGCTCAGTGGCCCTTGAATCCCCCACCCAGCAGGGGGTTTTATGCGAGTTGAACACTGGGAACAGGTTGGCCTGGGCTGGGCTTTCTACGTGGTTTTGGTTTTTTGATCATAGTGCTTTTATTCGTTTTTTTTTTTTCTGCTTGGCTCACAATATGAGAGGATATTTTGATAACTGTCTATGGGGGTGCACATTTTTCCTGTTGCCTCAGGTTCCCATATGATTCCATATGGCACTGCTGGCTTCTCTGAAGGTTGAGTTGGGAAGAGATGAGCCCAGTACCTCTCCCCACCGGTGCAAGTGGGCTCCAGCCCACCACTGAGCGATGGTCTTCATAGGAACATATTAATAAATAGCTGCGTGCACTGCTGTAGGCTTTAGACTAAGAGCATGGCCTCAGGAAACTACACTCTAGTGGAGGAAACAGATGAAAGCTAAACAAAGGAATAAATTCATTAAACAAAGAATGCAATGATTTCATAGAGTGATAACAACATTGAAAGAGTTAAAACAGGACAATGGAGGTGGAGAATGTGTGGTGACTGGGAGGGAGTATTTTAGCCTCTGAGGAGGGCACGCATTTCATTATAAATTTCAAGTACTCTGCTAAAATCTTGAAAGAAGTCTTGTTTACTGTTGCGAGAGTCATCAGTTTCATCAAAATCAGGACTTTGAATCACCATTTTTCAAGAAGTTTTTGTCGAGAAATGAGAGCAGACTCCCAAGAAACTCTCTGACTGTGCAGAGGCCTTCTGGAGGCACAGAATTGAACTTCGGGCACTTTTCTCTTTTGTTGGGAGAAAACGAAAGACCATTGTCAAAGCCATTGGCCAAGCCTGAACATTTCTGAGGGTGAATGAATCATAAATCACTGCAAATACTGTTGCTATTATTTTTGTGAAGAAAATACATTCCCAATGCAATAAAAATCCGTTACATGTATAATCTGGAGTGCGTGTTTTTATGTATATTCTTCCAGAAAACAGTTCAAATCTTTCTTTCAGATTCTAGAATGAGTTTCTGACCCCAAAAATGTTAAGAATATTAGAGAGCAACCTCCATAAAATGTAAATAATAAGATATACACTATAAGCCTGTAGACTGCAACATCCCTCTCTTTATACATATATATGTAATAAACATGTATAATAAATATATATACATATATGTAATGTACACACATACACATATATATGTAACTTGTCATATACCTATGGCAAAATGCTTAGGAAGCCTTCCTATATAAAAAAGTTTAATAATAAGACTGTTAGTAAATCTATAATACTGCTTGGGATAAGATGTTTTGTGAAACTATATAATTGGTTCTGATTATTAGTGCAAAAAAATTCCTAGTAAATTTTATAGAAAATAAAATTATAGTTGAGAAATGTTCTACTTCCATGTCAACCAAGCAAAGGGAACTCAGTTTTCTAAGAGAACATTTTTTGGTAAACCTATAAACCAGTAAAGGGTTGTTCAGTCCTTCTTTGTCCCTTCTTCCTTTCTACTGCCTAGAATGTGGACACAATGGCTGGAGCTCAAGCAGCCAGCTGGAATCACGAGAAAGCTTGGATAATCAGCAGGATAGAAAGAGATGCTGAAAGTGAGGAAAAATTAATATAGAGAATTTTGAGGGGCCAAGGTTGAGGACAGCTGCCTGGGACACACTTCCAAGTTGCCTTGGGGCATGCTCTGTTTGGCTTTTGTTACAGGTAGGTTTTTAAAGGCAAAAGTGACAAGGAGTGGGCTGATAAAAAGTTGTTTGACAGAAATTCTCACTGGTTTACAGAAATAACATTGGTTAGTGATTGGCTATACATTGTTGAGCTACAGGGTATCAGTTATGGTGTCAAACATACAGCATTTTATGGCTACATGGCATCAGTTAGTCTAGAGCCCACATAGCAATTGCCTTCAAGAGGTATAATAATTATTTAGCTGAAGTGGGGAGTGAGACGTGACTGCTCTTGTACTTCTTGTATTGTATTTCAGTGCCTCTCAGGTCTGATAATTAAAGGAGGCTCAAATTCCTCTGATAAAAAGTTTCTTCTAGATCTGTGAAGTATGACTTTGGGAACTTGATGGTGATTGCATTGAATCTGTAAATCACTTTGGGTAGTATGGACATTTTAACAATGTCGATTCTACTTATCTGTGAGCATGATATGTTTTTACATTTGTTGGTATCCTCTGCAACTTCTTTCCTCAGAGTTTCATAGTTCTCCTTGTAGAGATCTTTCGCCTCCTTGGTTAAGTGTATTCCTAGGTATTTTATACTCTTTGTAGCTATTGTTAATGGTATTGAGTCTTTGATTTGACTCTCAGCTTGACTGTTAATAGTATATAGAAATGTTACAGATTTATATACATTGATTTTGTGTCCTGAGACTTTGCTGAATGTATTTATCAATTCCAGGAGACTCTTGGTGGAATCTTCAGGTTTTTCTAGATGCAAGATCGTATCATCAGTGAAGAGTGATAGCTTGACCTCCTCTTTCTCAATTTGGATACCCTTAATATTCTTCTCTTGCCTGATTGCCCTGGCTAGGACTTCCAGCACTGTGTTGAATAGGAGTGGTGACAGTGGGCACTGTTGCTATCTTACACATGAGACCTTTAAGGCCCAGAGAGGTTAAGTAACTTGCACAAGACCATATAGAGCTACTAAGAGAATGAGCCAGATTGAATAACATTAGAAAGCCCTTCACTTTTCACCTTATCTCAATGCCAACTAGAGAATTATCTCCCAAGAGTTTGAAACTGTTTGGAGACTATGATAACACTAACTGATCTGCACCTTAAGATTTTTCAGTAGGAAGGATTATAAGAACTGTAAATAGAGAAGACCCTTGGTGAGGGAGTTATGCATATGTGATAAGTTTAAAATTTCTTTCTTTGTCTGGCTCATCTCAGTGTCCAGAACAGAAATGTGTTTCTTCTCCCATGCAATCTTCAGAAAGAGGCTTTGTTAACTATGTAATAGTTTTGAACACTGACTAGCAGTGAGAATACGTAATCTATCAGTCATAAATCTCCACAACTTTTTTGTAATACTAGCTTGGGGGTCTTCTCTTTCATAGTTATAGGTTCTTGATGGGCCAAAAGGATTCAGAAAGAGAAGCTCTGTGGAGCTGGAAGAGGTAATGGTTATGGGTAACAGTGGAAGGCAAATGTGGCTTTCACTGGATAGAACTTGGATGTAGGCAGTTCTTTGATTTCTTTCTTCATTTGAAAGTATACACTCAGAGTAACATTCAAGTAACTAATGGTTTATTAACTTAATAAAAAGTTATTTTTTATAGGTAGAAGGAAGCACATTCATTGCTGAGATTTTTGACACTGTTCATACATTATCCCCTTTAATCCTCACAAGAACCTGCAAAAGTAAGCTGTAATAGCTCTGTCTCTCACTGTGTCTCTCCCTGTCTCACTTTGCCTGTCTCTCTCTGATCTTAAGCAAGTGAAGATCCTCAGGCTTAAAATGCACTAAGTAACCTAAGTATACAGGTCTAAAACCACATGGTTCTTTCAACATACACCAACACATTCCCAGTAACTAATCTTCTTTTTCCGTGAAATTCCTGAGCTTCAAACCAGAAGCTAATCTTCTTAAAACCCTATAGAATTACAATGAGCAGTTCACATACATTGTTTTCTTAAGCCTTCACCAGATCCTTTGGAGTTAGTCTTTGTTTTGTTCACTTTGTAGATGAGAAAGCTGAAGCTCAAAAAGTTACTTCTTACAGCCAGCAAGTAGCAGACTGGAATTCACTGCAAGTTTTCTGACGTCCAGTCTCAAGCTCTGTCCCCTCTGCTCCACTGAAATCTGAGATACATTCCTTTTGACCCACAGGAAGCCTTTCTGTTTGAGTCATGACTTCACAGACAGAACAAGGTTGCTGCCTAATGACAGGTTGGGGGTTCATGTGCTTACACCTTGAAAATCTAGATCTACAAAGTGAGGCCAACATCATTATCTTTAAAAAGCACTTTAGGGCCAGGTGCCTACATAGGTGCTCATGCCTATAATCCTAGCACTTTGGGAGGCTGAGGCAGGAGCATTGCTTGAGCCGAGGAGTTTGAGCTGCAGTGAGCTGTGATTGCACCACCGCACTCCAGCCTGGGTGACATAGTGAGACCCGGTCTCTGAAAAACAAAACAAAAACCCCCACAAACAAAAAATCCTTTAAGTACTATTAATTATGGATGGCCGATCCAGAGTGCATTATTAAAGGAAACTAGAAACTTTGGCATCCATTTCTAACAGATGACATTGATATTTAGGAAGATAACCAAATCTTCTACCAAATGTACCTTGTTGCTCTTATGAAAAGCACAACTAGACAATGGGGCGGGGATGGGGGTTGGGGGGGAACCTGCCACCTTAAGGGGAAATGTGGCCTTCTTGGTCCTTACCCATGGCCTTTTGGCTGGATTTTACGTAACAAAACCTTTTATTAAAAGGAGTGTGGCAGAGAAAGATGGTGCTTTTCTTGCCTCCTTTGGTGCTTAAGAAAGATCAATCTTGAAATCAAAAGGCCACAGGTTCGCCACTCCTGGTTTGCATCAATTTTGTATCTTCTTTTTCTCTCCCCCTCCCACTATTTGTTCTCTTCACACATCTCCTATATTAGGCTGCTTCATAATTCCCCTTGGCAGCACTTATCCAGCTAAAATTAAGTTTCGCTGATAACAAAAGGCAGCATGGTGTGGAAGTTGACCAAGATTCTTTGCTTGGCCAAACTTCAGTCAGGGTTCTGAATCTTCTGCTAGGCCCATGTGGGCACTTCTTTGTAAAATCTAGTTTTTGCAAAGAACGCTGCTAAGTCAGTTTCGCATGAATCCCCCGTCCTCAATATCTGATCACTTCAATATCTGATCAGGTTCCTCATCCTCCGCCATCCCCCAAGTGATGTCTGATCAGGGGTTCCTGGAAGAGGATGGGGGAATGAGAGACCTGGGAACCCCCCCCACCCCAACTTTTCACAATAAAAAACAGCATGGCCAGTTTAGGAAGGCCCTGCCTTGTCTTTATGCCCTGCTAATCCCAGTCAGGTGTCTGGAAGGAAAGGGAAGAGAGTCATTCAGTGGTCTCACACCACATAAGATGGAATCTGCTCTCTGTCCTTGGATCAATTCCTACTATCATGGATCAATTGTCTATAGGAATGAAGGTAGTTTTATTATGTAAAAAAGGAGTAACATTTAAAAATATGTATTTTTAAATAAAATTCTATCTACCTTGTTTCTGGAAACTAGAGGCAAAAGGAACACAACTTTGATAGGGAATGGTTCTCAAGGAACTTAGAGTTAAGCTCCTTGAATGTTCTTATTCTTCCACTTTTCTTAAATATAACTGCACCATTATAATATGAAACGAAAACTGCCACAGGGGTTAAAAGTACAATAGTACATAGGAGTGTGCAAAGTGATAGGCTTCATAAAGCTAAATCAAACCAGACCAGACCAAGTCAATGTGGTTCAACCCAGGTGTACTGCACTGTGTACCGGCCACCCAGGCCTCAAGGAGCTGACAACCTGTACAGAATTAGCCATGTGTATTAGCTCCAGCTGTCATAAGAAAATACCGTAGACTGGGGGACTTAAACGACAGAAATGTATTTCTCACATTTCTAGAGGAAGAAAGTCCAAGGTCAAGGTGCAAGCATGGTCTGGTTCTAGTGAGGGCTCTCTTTCTAGCTTGCAGGTGGCTACCTTCTCACTGTGTCCTCACATGGCTGAGAGAGAGAAAGAGAACAAGTTCTCTGGTATCTCATTTATAAGGGCAATAGTCCCATCATGACAGACCCACCCTCATAACCTGATTCAAACCTAATTAACTCTCTGTTAAAATAATTAATTGGAAGCCATTAGGCTGAGATGGCCCACCTTGAGTTCCCGCATAAGCAAACCGAAACCCAAGTCAGTATATACGGTAAAAGGAAACTTAACCAATCAGAGACTGCGAGCTAACCTCTAACTAGAGACTTTACCAATCAGAAACCATCAACTATCCTCTAACTAGGGACTTTCCTCTATAACCAACCAAATATTTCCTTTGTCTTGCTTCTGTGAACACTTTACACAAATTTCCCCTTTGGTCCCCTCGGTGGGGCCCTGTCCTACTAGGGGTCTGATGCTGCTTGCTTCATGAATTGCTGTTTGGTCAAATAAACTCTTTACATTTTTGATGTGCCTGAGTTTATCTTTTAACATCCCAAAGGCCCCATCTCCAAATACCATCACGTTGGGGGTTAGGGCGTCAACATATGAATTTTGGGGAGGACACAATTCAGTCTGTAGCAGGCGACATGCAGGGCAGAGACAACAGGAATGCAGAGGAGGGAGGTAGGATGGCTTTCACAGAGGGTGTCCCACTGGTATTAATACTAGCTGTTGAAATTGGGCAACAATGTGCAGAGAATTTGGGGAGGGCATCTAAGAAGGCATCTAAGAGGGGGCAGAAAATGTGGCCAGAAAGGCAGACTGGTCCAGATTGTTTAGGTCTTGAGTACCAAGCAAAGGAACCTTAACTTCATCTGGTGGATGTGGACCATTTTGGGAATTGCCTCAGGAAACCAGAGTGTGTGCATAGCTGAGCAGCATTGAAGTTGTATCAGCAATACTGCCCTGAAGAAACAATGATGGAATTTTCACTATGTAAATAGATGGTTCTGTTTACCCAGCACTGATTGGCGTGAGTGGACATACCATTGGTTATTGTAGGGGTCATTCTCTTTGTTTGAATGTTGGGTTTATTTCTTTGTTCAATTCTCTCAATGTTTTCTAAGTGGCTAGCAATAATTTCTAAAATTTTTGCCTGACTTAGCTATGCTAAGGGAATCCAAAAGAAAGGATAATTTTGTTCCAACTTGGGCTGGATTTGTAAACTGTATTCCGGGAAATCTGGGCATGTACTAAATAGCAGAACTCAAAGGGGAAGGAGAAACCGGGGGGACAGAGTCAGCTGTGTGGTCAGCTGCTCCTCTCTGCCTGAAATCTCCATTCATTCACTCACTCAATAAATTTGTATAAATATGTTTTAATTCATTTTTTATAATTTATATTATTCATATATGATATATATTCACAATGCAAAATTTACGTGTGTGTGTTGTGTGTGTGTGTGTTGTGTGTGTGTGTACGAGACATCTTTTTCTACATGAAAATCATGTGATTCTCTGTTTCTTTCTAATGAGAACTACTCTAACAACTAAAACCATCTATATCAAAAAACTTACTGTTTACATTAACACGAATTCATTTTCTTCATTGGCAAACTCATCCAGAAGATTTTGGCCCAGGAAATTAAAAGTTAGAGATAACTTTATTGTTCATGCCAGGAACTTCCTAAAAGACCCATTAACTTTTGAGCAGAAAGCATCAAATATTAGATTATACTCCAAGACTCTTTGAACAATCTCCAGAAAAATCTCCACCTTGCTAGGTCTACCAGTCCTAATCTATTACGTCATAATTCTTACCCAGTTCTAATCAAGCTCCAGACTTCCCTTCTTTTATTGAGAGATCTACCTTAAACTAGCCTTCAAAAAATCTCAGCTTCTGAATTTTCCAATTTTGCCTTTTCCCCTCTAGGATACTAGTAGGACCTCATAGAGACAGAGGTCATTGTCTTACCAGCAGGATCCACAGATTGTTTTGGTGTTATTTGTGTGTGTGGGGGTGGGGGTTCAGCATTCCATAGAAGCCCTTCCTTAAAAGTAGTAGAAGCTGAAATCTTGAGTAGGAAAAATTTAGGTGGGAAAAATTTTAATGTAATTGTAATCATTGAAGTGCAGCCTGATTTAAAATCAGATATTGATAGTAGGACAAATCAGATGACTAGGTAAGAAAAGAACACGAGAGATGTTAGGGTGTGAAGTCCATACACGGGGGAGAAAGAATTCTCAGACAGTGGTTAGGATATACAGATGTAGAGTTTATTTATTTTCCCAAGAAAGAAATAAAGAAAGGGAGAGAGAAAGAGAGATAGAGTGTGGCCACGACATACAGAGGGAGGAAAGAAATGTCAGGCTGCAAGGAAAGTTGCTTGGTGCTTTTAAAGGGTAAAAATGGCTTTTTTTCCCTCTGCTTCAGGGGACTGATAACAAAGGCAGCTGTGAAGTTGCTGTGTCAGCTTTTTTTCTGTTTCTCATATAGCAGATTGATAGCAGGAATTAGTTTCTTTTTTTTTCCTTGATAACGGGAAGCATCTGGTACCTTCTCTTCTTAAAGAAGCAGGGGAAGTTCACACTCCTACTATCTGCTCAGGAACTTTTTCAAAGCTGTTTAAACAATACAATACTCAAAAGACCTTTTTACAGGCAGTGAATTTTTGATGGGGGACCATCAGATAGTATACCCTTTCCTCCTCTCTTCCAGAAACTTTCTGTCCTTTTGGAATGTGAATTGAGCACCTCTGACAAATGTTAATGAGGATTTATACCTACTTTTGTTTGCTCAGCTTCTTTTGATTGCTAGGTAAACATTTCTGTAGGAGAAATATTTATGTTACTAACCTTAGAGGCAGGGTTTATGCTACTCTAAGTGGCTGCCATTTAGAAATTTATTTTCTTGTTTGCTTATTAGCAAGACCAGGAAATTGTTAGAAACAAATGAAGAAAAGTACAGTGAGTTTAGGAAGTTAGATTCTTTTAGGAAATAATTAGACAGCTTAAGATTTTACTAAACCAATATTATAATTGTTATCCAATTATAGGCTGTGGACTAAGCCATAAATTTGGCTTCTTTTGAAAATAATCTAAATATTACAACAGTACTAAAAGTAGAGAAATGGATTCATTTAGTTATTTGGCCTTTCTAAAATGGTACCACATAAAAAATAAATATTCAGCCTCGTCAGTTATAATAGTTTTAGTGGCAATAAGCTTTTATCATTTATGAATTAGCACATTTTGGTCTCAATCTGCCAAAGGTGTAACACTTAATATGTAAGTACGTGTTTGTGCAAATTTATAAAAATATTAATCTTTATGTCCCTTCTCAGTCTTGAGGGGGTACAAGGACACACACCCTTCTGGCTACTTCCTGCTGAATTGGGGCAAAGATTGCGGACTAAGGTAGGAAGAGAGAAAGTTTCTAGCAGGAGCTTGAGATATTGGTGAGTCTCAGGCCTGGGGCCATAGTTCTGAACTGTCATTATCTTAGTTTCCACCCTGTTTTATTACAACATTTTAATATATGTTTGGCTCTATTATAAAGTATAAGCAAAATTAGCAAGACTGACATGCTTAAATTTAGCAATCCAGAAAACATAAACTGGATTTCATGAGGAATCTGAGAAAACAAAAAAGAAAAACAGTCTTTGGGGACAGCACAGGAGACTTGTCAGGAAAAGATTCAGAATCCAGTCCAAATTGGAGGTAAATAATAAAAACTCAAAAACAAGGAATAAGGTTAGAATAAGGTATACTTCTGAAACATGTTTTTTCCCTCCAGTTTTCCATTTCTACAATGATAAATCATAGTAGGACTAATTTATTTGCAAAATAAATTTCAGTCTTATACTTGGTCTGATTATTTGCATAAGATGTAGCAAGAATAATTACTGGACATATAGGCTCTTTTTAAATTGGCTTTGCTGGAACTTTTTCATAAGAAATCTCAGGTTAGACTTTCAAAAGCTTCTCAAGCCAAGCCAAGAATTTATCTGTGCTTACAGATACCTGTATGATTTGGGTAAATTTCTTTGTTCTTGAGGTCCCAAAATAACTTGGAGTTACTGGGCCTATCAGAAAGTGATATTCTTTACTTACTACAGTTCAGAAAATGTATAAAGAATCAGATACCAGGTTTGTCTTTCCAAGAAGCTTTTTATTGACTACATAAAGTCAATTTCAATTTCTTAAAGCAGTCAAGGCATATCTGAAAATATGCCATTCCAGTCAAAGTCTTGGTAAAATAACCAATGTCTTTAATTGTGTCCTATTATAGAAGAGAATAGATTCTTACTGAACTTATGCAAATGACTATATTGCCATAAATTAGGAATACTCACAGATAGTTTCCAAATTGTTTAGAAATCAGGGAGAGAGAAAGATTTTGCTCACTGAAGTGTACTTTAACCAATTTGTTGTAAGCTATAAATAGCTCAAATGAAGAAAAAAGTTTGCTTGACTCTGGAAAACAAAGACAATCAGCAATGTTTCAAACAACAACAAAAAAGAAATTATTTCAGGCCTGTATTAGTGTAGTCCCATATAATTAACTTGAATGGCTCTGTTTGATACTGGGTTAGCCATCTTCATGAACGCGTCAGTGTTTTAAATTAGTGTTCTGGAAGTTTCTCCTAGGAGAGGTCTGGCTCCAAGTCAGCTCAAACCACAGGATCACTCTGCCTTCCCCTTGAAGACGGGTAGCTGCTCTGGTGCCTCCACGTACAGGTAGGCACTGGCCGAGGAGGAGAAGCTACTCGTGTACACCGTGTGCCGTGCTCGCTCGTGGACAGGACTTGGAACATGGTGTACTAGATCTGACCCAAAAGACAAATGCTATAAAATTCAGGAGTGATGACAGTAGCCATGGAGGTACCGAACTGAAATTTTGAGACAGGCTGTGTCCACAAAGAAACACAGGTGTTATTAAAAAGAACAGGTTGTATCTACCTCAACTACTTCTGCTGTTGAAGAATGACCACTTATGTACCTTGCCCACATATTTCCAGTTTCGTTCTGTAAGGCCTTTCAATATTATCTGGAAAAATATCTGTGGTCTCACCTGTCCCTGCTACAGAAACTATACCCATTCATTTATTAAATCATCTACTGATCAAATGTTATAATACTGACTGTCTTCATTGTGCAAGGAACTGTGCTGGGAGAATGTAGCTGTGCTTGGTTCCTGCTCTTAGGAAGCTTCCAGACTTAGTATGGTACAGGTGGATTCTACCAGAAGGAGTTGAGAAGGACTTCACAGGGTAAGGGATGTGGGAGCTAGACCTGAATGGGTGAGAAGGCCTTGCCAGGCAGGGAAGGCACAGACAGTTACCACACAGGGGCCGCACCAACGGCAGGACAGCCACTGTTCATGGCCTAGGCAGTCTCTAATCTCAAACCAACAGCGATGGTGTGAATGTGCTTGTGGTGCCCAGTGACAATGGCTGCATCCTTTACCCCATACCCCTTGCTTGTAGGCGTTTTCAATCCCTAACATGCCAAAGTGATGCTTCCTGGAGAGTACAGAAAGCAGATGATTTAGGTTCATTCATTCCATAAAGGTCTGTACTTACTATATGCATTACACTGTCCCAGGCCCTTGGGGCGAAACAAAGAAGTATAAGGCACTGTCCCTGTGCAAGAGGACTTTATAGTCTTATCAGGGGCTGGTCAATACCAACAAAAAGTTGCAAGTGTGTCACAGAAATGGAAGGCAATACTTTGGGTCCACTATGGGTGTGTAGGGCCTTCCATATTTTGTGTGATACAATACTGAACATCATTAAAATTAAAAATGGCTCTCTGAACGTATCTTTCATTTTCTATAGGAAATAAAGCTTAACTTGTTTGCAAGAAACGTGCCCACACTGACAAAATCTTGTTAGACTCTGAAATTCAATGACAACAGTTATGACGTTGATAGCAATCTACACCAGGGACAAGTAACCAACCATCCCCGGTGTCATATTAATAATTCAGAGCCAATGACACCAGTTGTTTTCTATGCCTGTATATTCGCAAGAACCCCCCGTCACCACCCTGACTGCAGTTTTGATGGCACTGTACCTTCCAACGTATTTATCATGTAAAATATTGGTTGAACACCTATTCTAGGTCCACCTCTTTTCCAGGTGAGAAAATTCAAAAGAAGAGGACATACAAAGAAGCAAAAACCCTTAGCTTGGGTGACATACTTAGTATCCCCTCCCGTAGACTGTACTTTGGAATCTAGGCTTCTCTGTACCGGAATAACAGAATCTCTGCGCCTCTCAAACCTTCTCTACCAATTCACTCTCAAGATTTCAGCTGAGTTGTAGGCTTTTCAATGCAAATGTCCTGAGGAAGGCAGCTGATGGATCCCTGGGTCTTCCTGGATCCAAGGCTCATTTCCCTCAAAGTGAATAAGTTTTCAATGGATTTAGTCATGAGGAAGGGACCAGAGAACCAGGGGGCCTGGGTCTGGGTTTGGGAGACCTTAAACAGTGAGGCAAGTCATAGAGAGAGGAGGGATTGGGGGAAGCCGTAGATTAAGGCAGGCCCTGCAGATGCAACGAGTTTCTATTGTAATTGCTTCTCAGCACAGAGGAAACAACCAAGTGCCTAGTGTGAGTGAGCAGGGACACAGAGAGAAGGAGAGAGAAGGTAGATTATGTCCCCATCTCGAGCATCCCTCCAGGGCTAGATCTGGAGCAGGTCCACATTGTAGTTTCCTCCCCTTCTGCTCTGGGGCCCTAAGGAGTGGAACTTACCCATGATTTTCTTCTTGTCCTGTGGTCCCTTTTCTTTCACCTGTAGAAAAGGGAGAAGGAAACTAGGAAAAAAGGCAGGGCTGAGCCAATGAGCGAATGGAAAAGCATCCCAGGAGGCATCAGCAGGCCCTGGCCTCTGTTATGTTTTCTGAGAACACAGAACACCTCGCTCCTGTGGGTGCTTGTTCCATCCCTTGGTTCCTTGGTAAGGGCCGTGCGGTTTTCCAGGTCAGCACTGTACATCCGGACATCACCATCACAAGCTCCACAGTGACAGCACTTCCTTCCAAAGGGCCTGTCCCACAGCCCTGGACCCAGCGCCTCCTGCAAGGATCCATGTGAGTGTCCTGGGAAGTCTCCTCTTGCCAAAGCAACTCCGAGACTCCTATTCAAAATCCCTTATTCTGAAGAAAGACAAATATTCCTGGGAAGAGCTCACAGCAATCACTCAGTCCCCAAGATACATTTACTTAATGTTTTCTTCCTCCACAACAGCAAGCTAACAGCAGCTTTCCTGCCAGAACGTGAGGCTATGGACCGGGAGAGGAATCATTCTGGACTAAGTTCCTTCTTCAAAGATGCTCTGAGCACCCAGGTAGGAGCCTCAAACACACTCCTTGTTTTGACATTAAAAAAAAATCAACTTATTCATTTTCACTCCTGCAAGGAAATACCTTCCAAATGCAAATAAATAGAGTGATTATTTTATACTGATTTATTTATACATTGATGCAAACCAGCCATGGACTTAGGCTCTGGATGTTACTATATTTGTAATCTTGTAGAGGCTGGAAGGTGTAATAGCTTTCCTCACCCCTTAGAAGGGTCAGGGCTGACACTCTTAGAACAAAAGACAAGTTAACAAGAGAAAAGCATCACAAATGTACTCAATGAAAGTTTTTTAGTTATTTTTTTCTAATTGACATATAATAATTGTACATATTTATGAAGTACGTAATGATATCTTGACACAGAGAATGTGCAGTAGTAATCAGATCAGGGTAATTAGTATATCCATCATCTCAAGCATTTATCATTTTTTTGTATTGGGAGCACTCAATATTGTCCTTCTACGTACTGAAACTATGTAATATAGTATTGCTAACTATAGTCATCCTACAGTGCTATAGAATTCTAGAACTTATTCCACCTGTAACTTTGTATCCTTTAACAAATCTCTCCTTATTTCCCCCTTCCCCCAAGCTTTCCTAGCCTCTAGTATCCTTTATTCTACTTTTTACTTCTATGAGGTTAGCCTTTTTTAGCTTCCACGTATGAGTGAGAACGTGTTATTTAGCTTTCTGTTCCTGGCTTATTTCATTTAATATAATGTCCTAGTTCCATCCATGTTGCCACAAATGACTGAATAGTATTTTAAGGCTGAATTGTATTCCATTATGTATATATACCACATTTTCTCTATATATTTATCTGTTCTTAAACACGTATGTTGATTCTACATCTTAACTATTGTGAATAGTGCTGCAATAACCATGGGGGTGGCAGATGTCTCTTCAATATATTGATTTCCTTGCTTTTGGATCCATGTCCAGTAGTTGGATTGCTGGGTTATATGGTAGTTCTATTTGTATTTTTTTGGTGAACCCCCATACTGTTCTCTGTAGTGGCTGTGCTAGGTTATACTCCTACCAACAGAGTATAAGAGTTCCCTTTTCTCCACATCCTGGCCAGCATTTATTAATTTTGCTTTTTTGATAATCGTCATCAAAAAGGTTGCAATGATATGACATTGCAATTTTGATTTGCATTTCTCTGATGATTAATGATTTTGAATATTTTTTCATATGTTTGTTGTTCATTTGCATGTCTTCTTTGAGAAATATCTGTTTGGATCATTTGCCCATTTTTAGATTAGATTGTCTGTTTTTTTCTTCTATTGAGATGTTTGAGTTCCTTGTATATTGTGGATATTAATGCCCTGTTGAATAAATATAATAGTTTGCAAATATTTTTTTCATTCTCTAGGTTGTTTTTCACTCTATTGATTGTTTCTTTTACTGTGCACAAGTGTTGTAGTTTGATGTCATCCCATTTGTTTATTTTTGGGTTTTTTTTCCTGTGCTTTTGAGGCCTTATTCTTAAAATCATTTTCCAGACCAATGTCCTTAAGTGTTTCCCTAATGTTTTCTTCTAGTAGTTTTATAGTTTGGGACTTACATTTAGGTCTTTGATCCCATTTGAATTGATTTTTATATATTGTGAAAGGCAGGAGTTTAGTTTCATTCTTGTGAATAAAGATATCCAATTTTCCCAGCACCATTTATTGAAAAGACTGTTCTTTCTCCAAAGAGTTTTCTTGGCATGTTTGTTAAAAATTATTTGGCTGTAGATTTTTTACATATACAGCCAACTAATTACACAGATTAATTTCTGAGATCTCTATGCTGTTTCATTGATCCATGTGTCTGTTTTTATGCCCATACCATGCTGTTTTGGCTATTGAAGTTTTGTAGTATCAACATATTTTGAAGTTTGGTAGTGTGATGCCTCCAGCTTTGTTCTTTTTACACAGGATTGCTTTTGCTATTTAGGGTCTTTTGTTGTTCCATACAAATTTAAGGTTTTAATTTTATTTTTTGTTGAGATAGGTCTTGCTATGTTGCCCAAGCTGGTCTCAAACTCCTATCCTCAAGCGATCCTCCCATCTTGGCCTCCCAAAATGCTGGAGTTATAGGTATAAGCCACTGTGTCTGGTCAATTTTTAAGATTTTTTTTTTTTCTATTTCTGTGAAGAATGGTATTTTGATAGGGATTACATTGAATCTGTAGCTTGCTTTGGGTAGTAGGGTCATTTTAACAATATTCATTCTTCTGATCCATGAACATGGGATGTTTTTCTATTTGTTTAAATTTTCCTCAATTTCTTTCATCATCATTTTATAGTTTTCCTTGTATAGGTCTTTGAACTCCTTGTTTAAATATATTTCTGGGCATTTTATATTTTGGGTAGCTATTGTAAATGGGATTGCCTTTTTTTTTTATCTCTTTTCAGATCGTTCATGGTTAGCATACAGAAATTCTACTGATTTTTGTATGTTGATTTTGCATCCTGTAATTTTATTGAATTTGTCAATGCAGAGGGTGTTTTAGTAGAGTCTGTAGGTTTTTCTGTGTATAAGATTATGTCATCTGTAAACAGGGACAATTTGACTTCCTCCTTTTCATTCTGGGTGCCCTTTATTTCTTTCTGTTGTGTCGCGCCGCCCTGAGCAGCAGGAAAGACGCAACACTCGAAGTTCTTCCAACAGCGTTTTAATGGGGCAAACGGCGAAGACCACGAAGCAAAACAAGCACAGGCTTATATACTGGTGAAGGCTAGGTGGCAAACTGTGATTGGACATGCCCTTAGGGTCCTCCCCAGGAAA
>CAUYSK010119820.1:0-46093 GCA_963575035.1 Avahi laniger
ACAGAAATAGAATTTCAGTTATTTTTCATAGATCTGGACTCTGTGGATCTCCAAGTTGGCTACTAAAATTAGAAATAATCAACCAAACTTCATCATCTTTATTTGAAATGAAATATGCAATGGCAGCAGCTGCTTGATAACCTCAATTTGTATCTTCTATAGTCCCTTGATTTTAGGTGTACATGCATGATAATTTAAGAAACTCACTGTTCCATGGCAGGAGCAGTGTTCCTTTCATCACTGGAAATAAGGTTATTAATTCGTAAATTCAATTAAATCCAGCAGTAGCCAGTGGAGTCCTGCATTGACCTCCCATGCATATAGGCTGATCCTTTACTTCCACTTTCCAAATCTCACACAGAAATTTCTTACAAGAGTGGAATGAAGGTTACCAGAGGCTAGGGGGTGGGGCGACTGGGGATATGTTGGTCAAAGAATACAAAATTTCAGTTAGGAAAAATAATTTTAAGAGGTCTATTGTATATCATGGTGAGTATAGTTAATAACAATATATTGTATATTTGAGAATTGCTAAGAGAATAGATTTGAAGTGTTCTCAGCACACACCCACACACAGATGCAAAGAAGTGTGTGAGGTAATACATATGTTAATTTGCCTGATTTATCTACATCACAGTGTATACACATGTCAAAACGACATGTTGTGCACCAAAAATATGTACAATTTTTATTTGAAAATTAAAATCAATCACAATAAAATTAAGTAGAAAATAAAAAAATAAAATAATCCTGTCTTTGGGGCTTAGAAAGCCTCAATTCTAATGACGGAGAAAAAGAAAAGGAAAAAACCCAAAAATTTCATAAGACCAATTCTAACCCAGGTCCACACAAGGAAGAGAATTTTGTCTCCTTGCCATTCTGCTTCCATTTAGAGATAGCCAGTGAACACGTAGAATTAGTACTCTCTACCGCATGACTCCAGATCCTAAGGTAGAGTCAATTTACGGATACGGAAATTAAAACTCAGAAAAGCCCACTATGCCCTCTCTAAACCCTAACACCATTTATTGAACAGCTACTATGTATTAGGTATTTTGATTAGTGTTGGAGATAAAAAGATGAATATAAGTTGGTCTTTTTCTCAATTATTCTTTGGACAATTTAGTTCATTACTTTTCTCAAAGTTTAAAGCAGATCTGCTGTACCATTGCCAGAAGATCTCTATTCTTACTGAGTTTAGTTCTCATGGTTTGAGGGAATAAATAACCCAATAATCTCTCTTTCTCATGCATAATGCATATGCCAGACCAAAGAGTAAAACTATCCGTGACGTATCTAACCAATACTTCAGGACCTTTGGTTTGATTTTAAACCCCTATTTAAACTCTGTGTTTATTTCACTTATATATTTATATATATTATATATAATATATATTTTTTAATTTTGTATTTTCAATCTATTTCTCAGTAAGAAATCATTGATCCTAATATACTTGCCAATGGACCATGTGCCCTTGGGAAAAGGATCTACTTCAGTTCTACTTCACCATACATCACTGGAGCAGAATCTAAGAGAAAAATAGAAAAAGCATTGAGACATCAAAGGTTTAGCTTTGTGAATCACATAATACTGTCTGTCATTTGCAAAGATCCCACTATAATGCTAGAATGGAAACACCCTGACTGTATTATCACACTTTCACTCACTTTAGGCTCGTTGTTAAAGAGGACAAAGAATTAAAGTATGCATATTGGGGATGCATGCAAGAGAAAATGTTCTTGAGGGATAAATCAAGATTATAGGGTGAGAATTCTGAAAAAAAAAATAGAGAGATGTGATAATATGAGCGGTATCTTAATTTTTGTCAAATAAACATTTGAAGCTCTCTTTTAAAAGGCTGTGATCTCTTAGAAAATGCCTTCTGTCTAGCTGTTTCCTGAGCCACGACCACAAGGCTGTCCCCATCACGGCTTGCTCCCATTCTTGCCACCTGCGGTGGCACCTGCTCAGGCGCTTTCATGTAGAAAGCCCTACTGAATGCAGCCAGGGAAGATTAAAGGTCTCCCCTGACGTGGAATGAGGGCGAATTATACAGTTTGCAAGAGAAAAGATGATAAAGGAGTGAGTCTATAGACATACTTTGATGAATTATATAGAGGCAATTTTCTGACATTAGTAATGTAGGGCAGAAGACAATGTTTCTGATATATAGATGTAAATTCATCATCCAGACTCCATTAAAGAGAACTACAAAAGATGTGTTGATTTGAGCATTGCTTACAAGAGCTATCAGGTAATGGTAACAGGCCCCTTGCATGAAACTTGGGCACTGAAAAAGGTGAGGGCTCATTCAGATGAAATAGCCACCTTTTGGAGAATGTTCATAAATAGTAAGAAGCCATATGGCAAAATTCAGTCACCTGAATCTACGACTGTAACACCAGTCCAATGGTATGGGCATTGTACGCTAAAATGAATATTTCACAAATGCTGCTTTTGACCACCGAATTTTCTTGTGCTATACCAAAAGGCAGTGATTATGATAAGGATAGAGACTTTTAATAGACAGGAACCTAAACCCTAAGTACTAATAAATCACTAATAAGCCTTGTTTCTTAATGATTTCTCATCCGAATTGATAAATCTGCCTTTGAAATAACCATCATTCATAATTTTTGAAACATATATGAATATGTTTAAAAAAAATTGAATAATGTCATCCCCAGCCTCAAAATCTTCTGTGGTCCCTCTTTGTACATGAGATGAGTAGAACATGGAAGAATTTCCAGACCTGAGTTCTTGCCTTCGTTTGTAGAATCACATTTTATCACTCCTACAAGGACACTTCACACTTCCCAGTAATTTCAGAATATTTGAAATTCGTTAAGGTTGACAAATGCTCTCACACTTCTGTTGATGTGAAATGTTACCCTCTTGTCCTGTAACACCCCCCTGTCTTCCTCCACAGCCCAACAGGTCCATATCCACCCAGCGCCCCTTCTTCTAGGAACTGCATTATTGCTGCTTTCATCACACTCTCGGTTTTCTTATCACTGAGCGCTTACTGCCTACTTTCTCATTCCCCCAATTTTCTGACCATACACCCCATCAATTAAGAATTTTGATCATGCATCCTTATCGTAAAAGCGCACATACCAAAATATGCACAATTTATTTCTATACCAAAGTATTTTGTTCCATTCAAAATGTCTGCAAAAATATAAATATTAAAGAATTACATAAAAATAAGTAAAGACAGCCATCAGAAAAATTCAAATCAAAACCACAACGAGATATCATGTCATCCCCATCAGGATGGCTATAATCAAAAATACACATAATTACAAGTACTGTTGAGGATATGAAGACATTGGGGAACCCTCATGTATTGCTGGCAGAAATATAAAATGATAAGACTGCTTTGGAAAATAATCTGGCAATTCCCCAAAGGTTAAATGTAGAGTTATACCTCTTAAGCATACTCACAAGAGAACTGAAACCATATGCCCACACAAAACACTTGTACACAAACATTTATAGCAGTATCATTAATAATAGCTAAAAAGGAGAAAGAACTCACAGGCCCATCAACTGATGAATGGGTAAACCAGATGTGGAATATCCGTACAACAGAATATTATGCAGCAATAGAAAGGAATGAAGTATTGATACATGCTACAGTGTGGATAAGCCTTGAAAACATGCTAAGTGGAAGATTCTAGTCACAAAAGATCACATACTGTATGACTTCAATTATATGAAATATCTAGCATAAGCAAATCTATAGAAACAGAAATTAAATAGAGTCAGAAAGTGGTTTAGAAGTTATCTAAGTCTGTGGCAGGGTTGGGAACAGGGGTGGAGGAAAATGGAAACCAACTGCAAATGATTCAGACTTTTTTGGGGGAAGAAAGTGTTCTAAAGTTGATTGTTTTGATGATTGTACAACTCTATGAATATACTAAAACATATTGAATTATACACTTTAAATGTGTGAATTGCATAATGCATGGATTATATCTCAATAAAACAGTTATATTAAAAATAAATTAAGGTAGCTAGAATTCCTCTTATATTCCAGTATCTCAATAGATCATCTCACACACTGGTACCCCTGGAGTGTATGTACCAGAACAAAAAATAATCTTCAACTTTTACATTTCGTAACAGCTTCTTTATGCTGTTCTTCTTTGGGCTGCAGAATCCCAGAAGAGAGTAATTTTATCTTATTCTTTAAAGTCTTCGAATTTAGAATGTTTGGCTAATATAAGTACTTAATGGGTGTGGAATAAATTAATTGGTTGATTAACCAAATAGTTGAACCTTTTCCTGTTCTAGAATTTTTGTCAAAATCTAAATTGTATTTTATTAAAATTATTTTTTTAAATTGTGGTAAAATATATGTAACATAAAATTTACCATTTTAATCAGTTCAGTGGCATTAAGTACATTTATATTGCTGTGCAGCCATCACCACTATCTATCCACAGAATTTTTTTATCTTGCAATACAATCTCTGTACACATTAAACAATAACTCCTTATTCCTTCCTCCTCTTACTTCCTGGTCACCACCCTTTTACTTTCTGTTTCAATGAATTTGATGACTGAGTACTTTGAATGGAATCATACATATTTGTCCTCTTAGACTGGCTTATTTCACTTGGCAAAATGTCTTCGAGTTTCATCCATGTTACGGTATGTGTCAGAATTTCCTTATATTTTAAAGCTGGATAATATTCCATTGTGTGTATATACCACATTTTGTTTACCCATTTATCTGTTGATCTGTTAATGGACACTGGGTTGCTTCTACCTTTGGCTATTGTAAATAATGCTGAGTATACAAATATGAGTATACAAATATTTGAATATACAAATATGAATATACAGATATTTCTTAGTGAGATGTATTTTAATTATTTTGGTTATAGTCAGAAATGGAATTGCTAGATTATATGGAAATTCTATTTTTAAGTCTTTGAGGAAGTACCATACTTTTTTCCAGAGCTGGTACATCATTTTACGTTCCCACCAGCAATTCACAAGTTTTTCCATTTTTCCACATTCTCACGAACACTTGCCTTTTTATAATAACCATCCTAATAGGTTTGAAGAGGTGTCTCATTGTGCTTTTGATTTGAATTTCCCTATGATTAGTGATTGTGAACATCTTTTCGCGTACTTATTGGTCATTTGTACATCTTTGGAGAAAAGTGTAATCAAGTCCTTTGCCCGCAAAACAGATCAAAGACCTAAATCTAAGAGCCAAACTATAAAACTCTTAGAAGAAAACACAGAGAAAAGCCTCGTGTCATTAGATTTGGCAATGATTTCTTGGATATTACGCCAAAGGCACAGGCAACCAAACAAAAAATAGACGAGTTGTACTTCTAAAAATTTGTATATCAAAAGACAGTCTCAACAGAATAAAAAGGCGACTCTAAGAATAGGAAATTATTTGCAAATCACAAATCTGAAAAGGGATTAATATCCAGAATATACAGGGAATTCCTAAAATCAACAATAGATTTTGTTTTAAATGCCAGGGCCATGGGTAGTCATCAGAATATTTTAATATTATCCCTCTTGGCAGTTGTATCACATTTTTATTTTAAACTATTTTTCACTCAACTCATACTAGGAAGCCTGACCTGATGTGTTGATGGACTCTACAGTCTGAAGTCTAGAAATATTGAAGGCATAACTACAGTAAGGTACTTGGTTTCCTTTGAGTTATTTTTTCCATTTTTCCTTTTCTTTCTAGTGTTACAAATTAGCAGATAAAGGAAACAACTCTTGTGTGTGCTCATGTGTGTGCGTTTAGAAATAGAGCAGTCACAGTTATTAGCTAAATAGTGAGTTTCTAAAACAAGTAAGTCAGAAGAGAAGCAGGCATATCCAGGGAAAAGCTACCCAAAGTGGAGAGCCGTTGTCACAGAAGGTTGGTGGGAAGGGGTACTGACATCTTGGTTCCTAAATCCTTGCTGTTTTCATTATAATACAGTGTCTAAAAGTTATCAAATCATCACCAAAGGCAATCCTGCAGGAAAGAGAAAAAGAAGAGAACAACCACAGATGGAAATTGCCATCCAACTTTGTAGGACAGAAATGATGGCAACTCAAGAGCAGCGAAGGGAATGGTAAATAATGTAAGAATCGTGTCCAACAAGAGGAACTCAGGCCCATGTGCCTGGCTCTTGATCTTGCCATGGATGAATTTCAGAAAGAGAGCCCTAGTCACAGGTCTGCACCCCTTCACCCTTTTTTATCTTTCTCGTGCCTCCCATACGCTTTGTGCTGGAGGACACCTCGTAAGAGCCTCTCCTACACAGCAACAGGTACTCATCTATTAAGGTAAGGAATGTCAGCATTGTATTATTTATACAGTGAATTCTGAAGCAAGGTTGGAAGGGAAAGTAATGAAACAATGGAAAACATGAAACTTAGAGCAATAATTTCCTCCCTTTATGATAAGGGAAAACAGAATGTTAGGGGGTTAGCAAATCACATGTGTCCACAGCATTGACTTTTTATCTTGTAGGATCTTATACATTTTGAATTTTAAAATAGAGGTAAATGGTAGGTTCTACAAACAGAAATTTATTGTTAATGGAATTAAATGTTTGAGTATAATAATAAACAGCTAGAAATTCATAATTATTATACTTTTGCTTTTCTTACCTTATATTATATATAGAGAAAATGGATGTAGCTTATTTATCTAATATTAGTAATATTTTAATCTTTTAGTGTTTAAACTAAATTCCCACTCAAATGTGTTAGTGAAAGATTCAAGAGTTTCTCACTATTTTGTCTTCTTATTTTTGAGTGTTATTCATAATCAAAATAAGCATGAAACACAATAAGCATCCTATTTTTTAAAAATAATTACAGTGTTGACATTTCTGATTATTCTTTCATAAAAAGAAAACTCAAGGCTGTACTAGTGCAATAGATGTGATCTTTTTTTTTTTTCTAAGAGGGATTAAAGATGATGCCAGTTTTCTTGTGGAAGAAGATTCTCTTTGCCACCAAGCTGGTATTAATTTCCTGTTCAAAAGGGGCTATAGTGTCAATGTGACACTTTAATCAGCCACCAATGTGACTGGGAAACGCCGACTTCACAATCAATGTCAATGTATTTCATGTCGTCTCGATACCTCTTAGTCATTTTGCTTCAGAAGTGCGTGAGAAGGGTCAATACATTTCATTAGTTTGTTTCATCTAAAGGAGAGTACAACATGAGAACTTTGATTATATTATAAGAATTGCCTTAATGTGACACCAATTCTCTGGTTGTGCAGTATGAGACATTCAAGTGCTGGAGGGCAACCAAATTATCTTTCACCCAAACATTCATCCAGCCACCACCAGCAAAGTGTGCTGCGAATGACAGAGAAAAGAAGATCCAATGCAATTTACATAGCAGAGATGAGATTATACCGTTATAAATGCATTATAAAACAGGATCTTGGAGATTAACTTTGCAGAATGCTGGTGAATAGTAACAATTCTTTTTCACTGTCTAATTGTGGCAGTGAAATTATGTATGACTCTAAAATTTAATAATTGTTTTCATAGTACTACCACATAATTAACTGCAGTAGAATGTTGATGCATGTTTTTTCCTCAATGGACTTTATAGCTTCATGACTATCAAACAAATAGGAAGTGGCTGCATCAGTCCCTTCTAATCCTTTCCTTTAGAATTCTTTGATGGCGCTTTCATCCAACAACTCTTCTTGTTTACGTTTTCCTCTGACCTCTTTCTGAGAGGAAGAGGCTACCACCTGGTTCCTTGTGTAGTGGATCTTGCAGAGCATCTATTCATTTTAACTGTTAGTATATGATTTGGTACAAATTTCCTTGTGTTTTGCTTTGTTTCATTTTTAAGTACATGCATTATTTCAGAGAATAGAATAAAGTTCAGAATCTGAAGAATTATCAATAAAGTACATTTCTTTTTGAAGTCAATTTCTTGATACAGATTTCCTCTCTGCTCAGATTCTGAGCTGGTGCTGTTGCTGCAGTCTGGTGTATTCATTTGTCATCTACTCACCTGCAGATAAAGTTATTCACAGTTAAGCATCCAGGACCGCCCTCTTGTTTCTGACCTGTATTCCTTCCATCTTGTTTGCAGTTGGCTACTGGTCATTGGAGGAACCCAGAAGCCCCTTTCTTTTATGCTATGTGCTGACTTTTATTGCTCAGTCTCCAATTCTTTGTCCCAAGAACTTGGCTGGAGTTTGTTGTGTCAGCTCTTCTTGCTTTATATAATCATGCTGGAGAGCAGCTAGCTAGAACTTCTGCCCCAACCAGTTGGACAGTATCTTATCCAGAGTCTCTAGGTATTCAGGAAACAGAACTCACATACACTTTTCTCGAAATGATATTTTCGTATTTCCTTCATTCCTTTTCCTAATGAAAACATAAAAACAATCTATTTTTTATACAGACCAAGTAATGTTATTGACCTTTAAAGAGTGCCATTTCTCCAAAATACTAAAAGAAACTCTATAAATGCAGCTCATGTTGCACTTATTAATGCATTAGTATTACGAAATACCATGAAAAAAACATACGCCTTAAAGTCTTTTTTGTTAAGCATTTTCATATCATAAATGAAATCAGCATTTTTGCCAGGAAATAAGAATTGCATAAAGTGAGATTTTATGTAGTAATATTTTATTATCAACCACAAATATTTTTATAAATTTTATTTTACTTTTGGTAGAGACGGACATCTCATTATGCTGACCAGGCTGGTCTTAAACTCCTGACCTCACATGAACTTTTCACCTCAGCCTCCCAAAGTACTGGGATTGCAGGCATGAGCCACCATATTTGTCCCTATTTTTATGAATTTTAAAGTCTGTTATTAAAAAGTCATTAGTAGTATTGCCAATGACTATTATCTCCATTTTATCACACAGTCTAAAGATAAATATAATCCAGCATAACTGAAGTAATTTTTAGCCCAGATTGTGGCAAAGACGTGAGTTAGCCAACAAGTAAAGAAGTACAACACTGACACAGAAAGATATGGTGTCAATCTTAAGCAGGTGCAAAGCGGGCAGCTACTTACTCTCGTATGCACAGACCTTAGTGGTATGCTAGAGCTTCCATCAGTTTGAATGTCTGGCTGCTAGTAAGAAAATACCCAGATAAAAGTCATGTAAAGATAAAGTTTATTTTCACACATAGAAAAAAAATCTGGAGATAAGTGAACTAACTGTGGGACTGTGGCTCAAAGATCACTTTTCCCTCTTTTCACATATCCACCCTCATCATGCTGTCTGCAGCCTCATCACGTCAAGGATTCAAGGTGGCTCCAAACATTCCATCCTCACACATCTTCCAAAGAAATATCAATACGGGACTCCCTAATGCACATCATTTTCTTTATCCTAGAAGGAAACACTTCCCAGAACTCCCCTGGTAGACATCCTTTTAGAGGGACTCATTCACATAGCTAATCTCTGCTTCAAAGGTTGCTAAAGGGGAATTGCTGGAATTTTCTGCCTCTATTAGGAGACAAAGGAAATAAAGGGAGGGACTGGGGGATGACCAATGGGAAAACAATAAGCAGTGTATTCAACAGCATGAAAACTTATGCTCAGTGAAACTGAAATCTAGGAATAAAAATATAATGCTTACCTTATGAAATTTGGAGGAAATTCTCTATAAAGATAAAGCAAACAAAAAATAATTATGGTATCTATTTAGTAAAAGTTGAATATAGGGCAAAAGGCATTAAATAAGAAAAATACATGCACTTTAAAATAATGAGATTATCTTATACAATAGGACATTATACTAACTTTAAAAAGAATGGGACAAATCTCTGGCTTCTTATAAGGAATCCAAAGTATGTTTAGGATTATACATAAACACACACACCACTGACAACTATGTGATGTTTGACAATACTAAATATACACACAGGCACAGATATATCTACATACATATTTATGTTTGCAAATGAAATTTTCTCAAAAATTTCCCAAGACACTTACGACAGTGTTTGAATCTAGATATCTGAGAATCTGAATGCCTGGTGAATAAGGGGAAAAATAGATTTATATTTCAATAAATATTCTTTAGCATCTTCTGAATTTTATCCCACATAGATATATTACTATTAAAATATATTTTATTTCTAGTAATATGTGTATGTATTTGTCTGTTTTGTATATAAATATTATGCATACATAATAAAATTATAAATCAAGATAACTTTTTATTATTATCTTAAAGGTAGGGGAAGAGGAAAAGAGAAGAGACTTCCAGTCAACAGCAACTAGATCATGACAACTTCCCACTGTGTGAGATCAGAGCAGAATCCAAACCAGGCCATGGCAAAGTCTAAGTGATGAAAACACAGTTATTGCTCCATATGTTATTTGATAGAGAGTATTTGGCCTGAAGGAGAGTAATAAGAAATTTCCTTCTTGATATCTTAAAACGATATTGATTCATATTTGTGTATGCAAGTCTAGTTTATTAAGTAACTGCCTGGGTGGAGTAGAAAACGTAAAGAGATCTCTTCCTGTGCAGTGTTACATCATGCATCTCATAAGACAGAAAATAATGATAATTATGATAATGATGATAATAAAATATATCATTAGTGATGAAGCAGTATTCTTCAACTTTGGAACAATGAATAGGTCCTTAGGATTAAATAATAATCACAAATTTAAATTGGGATGGTAAAAATTTGGGTTATTGAACTATACCACAAGAAGAGCACTTTTCTTCATTCTTAATTGATCACCATTTAAGGGGAACAAAAATATGGCTATGAAACAGCTAATCACACTTATGGATAAATTTCTGGCTTAGAGTTCTTTTTCTCCTCTCCTTTCTTTCCCTTTCATTTTAATGGTCAAAGCAGGAGGGAATTTTAAACAAGCCTATCTTGAAATGGATCATGGACAGGCATTTCTGACACTTCCAGGTCTTTATATTTCCAGAAGTTAAGATAGTTATAAACTTGCTATATTCCGACATTATTGTCAGCAGGGGCAATAACTCTTGGCAAATATATCTCAACCCCCCAGAAACTCAGTCGTAAGATCACTCACAACTTTTACCATCAAGGGAACTTCCAAGGCATACCCTGGTTTGAAGATCCTGCCAAGAAATATGAGCTCTGTTCAAAGTTTTAGCTGTCATTTCATCAAGAAATCCAGGAATTTTAACGGTTTAAACAAAACACATTCTACATTTCCCTTTCCCGTTGAGAATACACTGCAAAAGCTTCAGAATCTGATATCATGAAATAACCTCTGCAACATCATTTAATTTTATTCCAAACATGTTGTATGTTTAAATGTGTATATATATTTTCAATGTGACAAATATTTTATTAAAATAAAAATATATTTAATGATAGCAATAAAATAGAAGGTAATGAGAATGTAAAATAGTCATATTACTTTATTTTTTCATTGCTGCTTGAATGCTTGATTTTTCAGTTGTGTATCTTATTCATTCCCCACTCCAACTCTCAATTTGTCATTGTTAATACAATGTATTTTATATTTAGCTATTTACTCTATAGTCAGCAGTATCTTAAATCTTGAGAAAAAAATCAGACAGTTTCTGTGACTTTGCAAAAGTAATTCAATTGACTCAGGACCTGACCTCCAAACTAGAGCAATGTGATTAAACTGAAGTAAAGTCCAAACTATCTGAAATTCCCTTGCAATCCCCTACAGAGGCCAGGTTTGCTGGTGCCCATATTCTTTTATGGGCCAAGTTTGGGGTGAGTTCCTTACTGCTCGATGAATGCGAAGGATTGTTCACTTGGCCAAACAAGTAAGTGAACACAATGTTCTTGTCATATTAGGGTCTTCCCTCTAAGTCAATGGTGTTGTGTCTTCAACTGAAAGGAGGATGTGAACCTTCTTCTTGGAAAGACTTGAAAGTTAAGTTACATATTTCAGAGAAAAGTAGATTTATTCTTTATTCATAAGCCTAAACTTACGATGAATGAGAATAATTACTATGTTCCCCTGGTTAGAATGGGGGACAGAAGAAATTAGATGAGGGATTAAAACAAAAGCTTATATGTGTTTAGTATCTCAGGAAACACAGTTACCTTTAGTAAATAAAGCATTTTGGTCTTTCAGTATTATTTTCTAACTATAATATTTAGAACTAACTTTTGCATGACAAGTAGGAAGAATATCCTTAACAATTATAATGCGTTGGTAGAAATATAAAGTTTATTGTAGGTTTTATAGAATTTCTTTTATAAAACGGCCTGTGCAGCATAGAATACTAGATGAAATAAATGCATTAAGATGAAGGTTCCTGCTGAGCTTGAGAGTGAATGAGCCTCAAAGCAGATTCATTGATTATCTTAATTTTAAGAGTCAATAGCAGGCCCAACCTACTCTGAATAGATGTTCTCTAAAATAAACCGTCTCAGGCCCATCACCAGCATGTGCAATCGCTTTTGTGATGGTGTTTTAAGGTCTGGAAAGGAAAAACACTGTGAAATTCAAGGTCAGGTCTTATTGTAGTTGTTATTACTGTAAAAACCTAATCAGCCAGAATAGGTTAGTTTAATTGAATTTTCAGTTTAACTGAATAATCCAAAATGCCTTCTTGCTTTGATATCTGTGGTTTAAACCTACCTTCTATGCACTAATGCTCTTTCTTGTCATAGACAATGCAAACAAAAGCAAAGTTTTTTTTAAATGACTCATCACTTTATCAAAGCTCTATTTTTCATTCTGAATGAAATAACATTAAATAGAGGAAAGGAAATTGGAATAGAAAACAAGCACTTTTCCCAATTCTATTGTTAGCTTGTTCTATGATCCTGAACATTTCCTGTCTTGTGAATCAGTTTTATCCTCCCTATAACTAGGAGAATAACTAGGTGTCCTGCACACCTTCTACAACTGTCAAGAGGGTCGCCTTTGCAAAGAAACATGCACACACTTTGGTTAGCCTAGAGCATTATAGAAATATTGAAGATTTGTTGGTTAGAGAAAGCAGACTGACCTAAATATATACCAACCCTAGATTATACCCTAAGGGGGTTTCGTGTTTGATTCATTTTCAGTAATTCTTTGCTACAGCATTAAATTTTTAATAAGTTACATCTGTTACCTAAAAAGATAATTTGAAAATCATATCTACCAATAATCAAGGATTTAACTTAGGTTCTAGTTTTTAAAAGTTTTTCTTGGCTGTCATGTAGTGAGGACCTTTTATGTCCTGGATATCACATTACACAAACCATCTGTAATCCTTACCTAGAGTGGGAGATTAGTAAGAATGCTGATTTTTTGCTTCTTATCAACAATTTAGAACTTTTCTCCTGGCTCTTTCCTTGTAAAGATAGAGCAGTGTGAGTCTTTTTAAAGGTCGTTATGTACTTCCCCTCAGCCTTCCAGCAACTGTCCTATCCTTTCAATTTTAAATCATTAAATAAATATGTAACAATGAAGATTAATTTTAAAAAGAAAAATGAACTTGAATTGAGGACCCACTCATGACCAGACACAATGGCAATTGCTGAAGATAAAAATGAAGCTCACATCACTTGCGTAGCTTTCTCTCTCTCGGGAGAAAAATGAGTATATAAATAAGTACAACACAATGAGCTAAGGATTATGGCAGACTTATGAATATTGTACTAGTAGATCATACACAGGAAGGGACAAAGTCATCCCACAGTGGGAGAGAAATTTCTCACAAAGAAGAATATATTTGGAGGATGAAATAACATCCGGCAGGTAGAGAAAGGGGGTCATATCCAGGACCAATTTCCATGTGGACAGAAGAATAGATAAGAAGATGTGAATGCTGCTTCCTGGAAATGATTGCATTCTGTCTTATCAGAGCTGCAGGGGGTGGAAGCAGGTGCCCAGTGAAAATGAGTTGGGCCTATTCTACGTGAAGGACCTTCTAGGTCGCTCTCAGGAGTATGGCTTAATATGCTAAAAGCAATGACAGAACTTTCAAGATTTGAAGTAGGAGAATAATGTGATCTATTTTAGAAATTTATATAGTGTATGGAATTGGCAATAGGGGTAGAGAGACTGGGGAAAAACTTGTATTTGGGGACAAAGAAAGAGAGAGTATAAGACTTTTTAGAGTAAAATGAATAAGGTATGGTGATCCCTTTGTTCTAAGGGACAAGGGACAGGGAGAAGATCAGATGTCACAGGGTAATGGTTTAAGTGAATAATGAATGGTAACAACACAAATAGTAATAATTAAAGCAAAGATTGGAAGGAAAATATTTCTTTGGGGCTTAGTATCAATAATTCTGTGCAATATCGATGTGGAAATGTCCAGGAAGCAACTAGAAAGCTCAGAAGTTATGGGATGATGTATCATTGCTCATCAGCAGCAGATGGTACTTTAACTGATGGAAGATATCAAAATCACCCCAAAACATGCTTCTTTAACCTATAGAATCAATAGTTTTCCATATATATATATATATACATATATACACACACTTACTTTCTTCATTCTCTCATAAAAACTGGTTTCTTGATGCCAGGGACATTCTTTCTGGATGTCCATTATTGCTAAAGTGACCTCAAAATTTAAGGTATCAATAAAATGATATTAATTATGATTAAGAAATAGGTGCAGATTAGGAGTATTCTGGGCACACCAAAACACAGATTCACACTAAATATTGCCCAGCAATTCTTTATAATCGTTTATCATTTGAGATGATCACATGCGGACCATCACTATCTTGGAATACAGGCATTCAATTTTCAGCAGCTATGCACATTGCATGTTTTATAGACACATACTCCTCTTGTTTCTTTTTAAAAGTAAATATTCTTTTGATTTCCAACCAGAACCCTAGGGATTGTATTAGCATTTTGTAAACTGTAGCCTAATTTTTACAATTAGTAACAGTTCATTAATCTGAATTTGGTCTTTATCAAGAAATTATTCACTAACTAATAAGTTAAATATATGTATTATACATAATATAACATAATATATGAAGTCAACTTAATTTAAAAGTAATGTTATTTATTGGAATTATTGAGTTCAATGACTGCTTTAAAATGATACTTAAAGGAAGAATAGCAATGAAAGGGCCCCTAACTTAAAATTTCACGAATGGACTTCTGGTTTCTGATCCTGCATATAAGGAGCTTAAAGGTTGCCACCTTATTCTAACAGCAAGTAAAAAGCTGAATAAACTAAAAAAATGAACATCTCTTCTTAGCTTAATCAGAGAAGTGAGAGTACAAGGCAAACTGTTGCCCACAGAAAAGATTGGAGACACAGACAGACAAGTATAGAGGATTTATGGCAGAAGAAAGTGATGAACAGAAACCTCCATGGCAACCAGTGCCAGAGTAGGGAAACCCAAACTGCCATTGATGAATTGTTGGAGGCTTGATGTGGTTATTCCCACAGAGTGGACAGTATGTGGACTTATTCCCACACAGTGAATACAAGAAAAAAAAATTCCCTCATGCTTCCTGCAGGGGAAGAGAAAAAGATCATTGTGAAATATGACAGAGCATTCTGTTCTTGCTCACAAGGCCTGCCCTCAGGAGACACTATTTTACCAGAGCTAATCTTCGGAAGTTTTTATCAGAGCCTAGCATATCTGGGGAAAGGAAAATATACAATTCCACCCTGCTCTAGCCTTCCATATGGGGGAAGGGAAATACACAGCTCGAGCCCACTCTGGCCATCCTCCCAACTTAACAGGGGAAAATCCTGAGATGTATTATTGGCAAAGTTCACAGCCCAGGGACATAAACTCATGAATGTACCAAAAGACTGAGACCTAATCATAATATTGTAATACATTTCCTTTCCCACTTCATTACCACTTACATTACAAAAGACATATTTTCTGGAGTTCCCGGAAATCCAGTATATCATGTTTGCTTTTCAACAAGGAAGTTCCAGGAATATTAAAAGGTAAAAACACAGTTTGAAGCAACTGAACAAATATTAAACCAGTGTCAGATGTGGAAGGAATGTTAGAATGAGTAGACAAGGAATTCAAACAAACAAACAAACAACAACAACAAAAAACACAAACACAAACTTTTCGAAAGAAGATAGACTAATGGCTAACAAACATATGAAAAAATGCTCACCATCTCTAATCATCAGGGAAATGCAAATTAAAACCACAATGAGATATCACTTATCTCCAGTGAGAATGGCCTTTACCAAAAAGTCTCAAAACAATAAATGTTGGCCTGGTTGCAGAGAGATAGGAACAATCATACACTACTGGTGGGACTGCAAACTAGTACAACCTCTGTGGAAAGCAATATGGAGATACCTCAAAGAGATACAAGTAGAACTACCATTTGATCCAGCAATCCCATTACTGGGCATCTATCCAAAAAAGCAAAAGATATTCTATAAAAAACACATCTGCACTCGAATGTTTATAGCAGCACAATTCACAACTGCAAAGATGTGGAAACAACCTAAGTGCTCATCAATACGTGAGTGGATTAAGAAAATGTGGTATATGTATGCCATCGAATTCTACTCATCCACAAAAAACAATGGTGATATAGCACCTCTTATATTACCCTGGCTAGAGCTAGAACCTATTATATTAAGTGAAGTATTCCAAGAATGGAAAAACAAGTGCCACATGTATCAGCATCAAATTGGTATTAACTGATTAACACATAAGTGCACATATTGTAATAACATTAATCAGATGTCAGGCAGATGGGAGGGGGAGAGAGAGGTTGGGTATATTCACACCTAATGGGTATAGTGTGCACCATCTGGGTGATGGACACTCTTGAAACTCTGACTGGGGTGAGGCAAGGGTAATATACCTAACCTAAACATTTGTACTCCCATAATATGCTGAAATAAAAAAGAAAAAAACAACTATGAGCAATATGCTAAAGATTTTACTGGAAAGAGTAGACAATGCACAAGAACAGATGGATAATTTAAGCAGAAAGGTAGAAATTTTAAGAAAGAATAAAAGAGAAATGCTTGAGATGAAAAACACTGTGTCTTAGGTGTAGTCTACTCCATAATCACAAACTTTCAGAGAATCCCTTCTTCCCTGGAGCTGGGACAATGCTGTGCCTTGACTCCAGGATTTGAGTCACTGCTACTAATTTTTACCTGGGCCAGAGCTGCTTGTGTGTGCCTCAGAGTCACAGAGTCTGGCTCTGTGGGAAATCCACATCCAACACTGATTCAGAGAGTGAATGGGTACCCCAAGTCCCAGATGCTACAGTAGTTCACAAGACCATGAGCCTAGGAAGCTAGCTCCACAGGTGCTCAGAGCACCTGTACCCTGAAACCCAGAGCCACTATGCTACTTATAAGGATTTTCAGACTTGACACCAAGGGACCCCTTTGGCTACATCTTCCCAGGGAGGAGAAAACAAGACTAGAAAGCCCCAAAAGCCCTTGCCACCAGGACCCTAAAAACCTATGCTGCTACTCCCACAAATTTTTACAGCCTAAGCCATATAGGCATCTACTGTCACCACTGACATTGACCACAGCTGAAGAAGCTTCACGGGGTCTGTAATATTCCATCTGCTTAGAATCAGAGCCACCACACTCTCCCCAAATGGCACACTAAGACCTGATTCCAGATGAAAGTCTTTCTCCATGAAAACCACTCTGAAAAATTTGGAAGAGGCAATTGTTCCACCAGATGCACAGACAGCAATGCAAGGACATAAGAAACGTGAAAAATCAAAAAAATATGACACTACCTAAGGAACACCATAAATCTCCAGTAACTGAGCACAAAAAAAGAACATTCGCAAATTTTCTGAATAAGAATTCGAAATAATGATCTTAAGATAACTTAGTGAGATACAAGAGAATAAAAATATATAATTAAAGGAAATGAGAACAAAAATCATGCTCCAAATGACAAATTTAATAAAAAGATAGATATTATAAAAAAGAAACAAACAATTCCTGGAAGTACAGAATTCAATGAATGAAAAAAAAAAATACAATACAGGACTTGAACAGCATACTAGATCAAGGAGAAGAAAGAATATCTGAACTTGAAGATAGGTCTTTTGAAATTACCCAGGAAAAAAAACTTTCAAGACTTGAAAGAGATATGAACATTAAAATACGTAAAGTGGAAAATTCCCCAAATGGATTCAATACAAACAGGTCCTCACCAAGACACCTTATAATTAAACTGTCAAAAGTCAAAGATAAAGAGAGAATTTTAAAAGCAGAAAGTAAAAAGCATAAAGTCACATATAAAGGTATTCCTATTAGACTACCAGCAGATTTCTCAACAGAAACCCTGTAGTCCAGGAGAAAATAAAATGATATATTCAAAATACTGAAAGAAAAGCGCTCAAGATTACTATGTACAGTAAAGCTGTTTTTCAGAAACGTAAGAGTAAAAAAGTCTTTCCCAGACAAGCAAAAGTTGAGGGAATTTTTCTCAACTAGACTAGTCTTACAAGAAATACTTAAGAGAATTTTTCAAGTAGAAACACAGGGATGCTAATTACTAACATAAAAACATAAAGAACACCCTAATACTTTTACGGTGCTCTAATTCATATATATCTTTACTGTGAAGGTTAAAAGACAAAACAGCAAAAAATAATGATAGCTACAATAAGTGTTAAGAAATCCATAATAGATACAAGTTGTGACATCAAAAATACAAATTGTGGTGGGGAGGATAAAAGTCTAGAGTTTTTTTATACAAATTAAGGTAAGTTGTTAGCAGAGTAAAATAGTTTATTATAACTATAAGATGTTTTGTGCAAGCCTCATGGTAACCACAAAGCAAAAAGCTGTATTAGATACACAAATGATAAAGAGAAAGGAATCAAAACTTAGCACCAAAAAAAATCACCAAGTCACAAAAATAAACAAGAGATGGAAAAAGGAATGAAGGATCTACAAAACAAACAGAAAATAGTCAACCAAATGGCAGTAGTAAATCCTTACCTATTAACAATTACTTTGGAAGTAAATGGATTATATTCTCCAATCAAAAGACATAAAGTGGCTGATTAGATAAAAAAACAAGATCCAACATTATGCTTTCTACAAGGGACTCATTTTAGCCTTAAGGATACACACAGGCTGAAAGTAAAGAGGTAGAGGAAGGTATTTCATGCAAATAGTAACGAAAATAGAGTAGGGGTGTCTATACTTGTATCAGATAAAATAGACATCAAGTCGAAATCTGACATAAGAAACAAAGAAGGTCATTATTTAATGATAAAGGGTTCAATTCATTAAGAGGACATAACAATAGTAAATATATATGCACCAAAGATGAAAGATCTTAAATAAATCTAAATAAATAAATATAAAGTGAATCTCAGTGGACATGAAGAAAGAATAGATATCAATACAATAATAGTAGGAGACTTTAATATCCCATACTCAACAATGGGCAGATCAACCAGAAATAAAACTAACAAGAAAATAGTGAAATTGAATTACACTATAGACAAAATAGATCTAACAGATATATATAGAAATTTACATCTAACAGCAGTATAATACACATTCTTCTTTAGTACATATAGAACACTCTTCAGGATAGATCATGTGACAGGCCACAAAATAAGTCTTAACGAATTTTAAGAAGTCAAAATTATATCAAGTGTTGTCACTGATGACAGTGGTATGAAACTAGAAATCAATAACAGGAGGAACTTTGGAAACTTCACAAATACATAAAAATTAAACAACATGCTCTTGAACAACTGATTGGTCAATGAAGAAATTAAAAATGAAATTTAAAACTTTCTAGAGACAAATGAAAATGGAAACAAAACATACCAAAACCTATGAGACACAGCAAAAACAGTATTCATGGAGAATTTATAGAAATAAATGCCTACACCAAAAAAGAAGAAAAATTCAAAGAAACATCCTAATGCTTCATTTCTAGAAACTATATAACAAGAATAAACTAAACTCAAAATTACTAGAAGTAAAAAACAGTAAAAATTAGAGCATAAATAAATGAAATAGACACTAAACATAATACAAAATATCAATGAAAAAAAGAGTTGGAATTTTGAAAAGAAAAAAAATCAATAATTTTTAGCCAAATGAGCTATGAAAAAAGAGAAAAAACTCAAATAAAATTACAGATGAAAAAAGGAGACATTACAACTGATACCACAGAAATATGAAGGATTATATGAGACTATTATAAACCACTAAATGGCAACAAATTAGAAAACTTAGAAGAAATGGATAAATTCCTGGACACATATAATCTATCAAGATTAAATCATGAAAAAATAGATAATCTGACAAGATCAATAATAAATAATGAAATTGAATCAGTAATAAAAAGTCTCCCACCAAAAGAAAGCCCAGGACCTGATGGCTTCACTGACGAATTCTATCACACACTTATGAAAGAACTAATACCACTTCTTTTCAAACTACTGTACAAAATTGAAGAGGAAGAAATTCTTCTAATCTCATTCTTTGAGATCAACATTACCTTGATACCAAAACTAGACAATTAAACAACAACAAAAAAAGAAAACTACAGGTTAATATCCCTGATGAACAGATACAAAAATTCCCAACAAAATAGTAGTAAACAGAATTCAACAGCACATTAAAAATTATTCACCATAACTAAGTGGGATTCATCACAGCAATGCAAGGACAATTCAACACATGCAAATCAATAAACATAACACATCACATTAATAGAATTAAGTATATAAACCACATGATCATTTGAACAGACACAGAAAAAGCATTTGACAAAATTCAACAGCCTTCTTGATAAATTAGATATGGAAAGAATGTGTCCCCACACAACAAAGGCAATATATAGCAAACCAATAGCTAATATACTAAACAGGGACAGTAGAAAGCTTTTCCTCTAAGATCTGGAATCAGACAAGGATATCCACTTTCACCATTTCTTCCCCTCCCCCTCATGGTACTACATCTTTTTTTTAAATTTCAAATATTAAGAAGATATAAATGTTTTTGTTGTGTGGATATTTTGTATAACACTTAAGTCAGGGCTTTGGGTGTGGTGTTCACCGGAATAGTATTCATTGTACCCAAGAGATAAGTTTTCATCCATCACTCTCCCGTCTCCTTCATTCTTGGTTTCCAAGGTCCTTTATATCTCTTTGTGCCCATGTGTATCCATCATTTAGTTCCCACTTCTTAGTGAGACCATATGGTGTTTGATTTTCCATTCCTGGGCTACTTTACTTAGGATAATGGTCTCTAGTTCCACTCAAGTTGCTGCAAATGGCAATATTTCATTCCTTTTTATGGCTGAGTAGTACTTCATGGTATATTTACCACATTTTCTTTATCCACTTGTGAATTGATGTGCACTTAGTTTGATTCCACATCTTTTCTATTGTGAATTATGCTGTGATAAACATTGAAGTTCAGGAGTCTTTTTGATAAAATGACTTATTTTCATTTGGGTAGATACTCAGCAGTGGGGTTGCTGGATCAAATGATAGGTCTACGCATATTTTTTTGAGGAATCTCCATACTGTTTTCCATAGAGGTTGTACTATTTTGCAGGCCCACCAATAGTATATAAGCATTCCTTTCTCTCTGCATCCACATCAGCACCTTATTGTTTTTCACTTTTTAGTAATGGCCATTCTGACAGGGGAAGGGTGGTATCTCAGTATGGTCTTAATTTACATTTCCCTGACGATTGGTGATGTTCAGAATTTTTTTGTGTTTTTTGGCCATTTGTCTATCTTCTTTTGATAAACTTGTGTTCATGTCTTTTGCCCATTTCTTAATGGGGTTATTTGTTTATTCCTTGCTGATTTGTTTGAGTTCTTTGTAGATTCTTGATATTAGTCCTTTGTTGGATATATAGTTTGCTAATATTTTTTCCCATTCTGTAGGATATCTGTTCACTTTGTTGATTATTTCCCTTGCTGTGCAGGACTTTCACCACTTCTATGCAACATCGTAGTGAAAATCCTAGACAGAGCAATTAGGCAAGAGAAAGAAATAAAAGACATACAAATTGGAAAAGAGAAAGTCAAATTATCTCTGATTGTAGATGACTTATATGTAAATAATACTATAAAGATTCCACCAAAAAAAAACTGTTAGAACTAATAAATGATTTTGGTGAAGTTGCAGGATAAAAAATCAGCATACAAAAATCAGTAGTATTTCTATATGTTAATAATTAACTATCTGAAAAAGAAATCAAGAAAGCAATCCCATTTACCATAGTTACAAAAAAATAAGATGCCTAAGAATAAATTAAGATGGTGAAAGATCTCTACACTGAAAATTACAAAACATTGATGAAAGAAACTGAAGCAAATACAAATATATCAAAAGATATCCAGTGTTCACAGATTGGTAGAATATTTCTAAAATATCCATACTATCCAAAGCTATCCAAAGTGATCTATAGATTCAATGCATCCTGTCAAAATACTAATGACATTCTTCACAAAAATACAAAATACTGACATTACCAAATGCTGTTGAGGATATGGAGCAATAAGAACTCACATTTATTTTGACAGTAATGCAAATTGATATAGCCACTTTGAAAGATAGTTGTGCAGTATTTTACAAAACTAAATACACTCTTACCTTATGATACAGCAATTATGCTCCTTGGTCTTTATTCAAATGAATTGAAAACTGAAGTCAGCACAAAAATCTGTACATGGATGTTTGTAGCAGCTTTATTCATAATTACCAAAATTTGGAAACAACGAGATGTCTTTCGGTAGGTGAACGGATAAATTGTGGTATATCTGACAATGGAGTATCATTAAGCACTAAACAGAGATAAGTTATCAAGCCATGAAAAGACACGGATGAATCTTAAATGCATATTATTAAGTGAAGTAATCTAATCTGATAAATTTTACATACTGTATGATTCCAACTACTACATGACATTCTGAAAAAGGCCAAACTATGGAGACAGTAAAAAGACCAGTGGTTTCCAGGGATTGGTAGTAGGAAGGGACAGATAGGCAGAATACAGAGGAATTTTAGGGCAGTGAAATTATTCCATATGATACTGCAATGGATTATAAATTTTCCCAAACCCATTGAATGTACAACACCAAGAGCAAACTCTAATGTGTACTAGCAACTCTGGATGACAGTGATATGCATGTCAATGTAAGTTTACCAGTTGTTACAAAGGTACCACTGTGGAGAGAAATTTCAGTAGGGAAGGATGTTTTCCATGTGCAGGGACAAGAAGTGTATGGGAATTCTCTCTACCTTCTGCTCAATTTTATAGTGAATGTAAAACAGCTCTAAAATATAGTTTTTAATTGAAAAGGAAAGATGCATTGCTGCTGCTTTGTATATGTTATTATGAATATCATTTTATTCTAAGAAATGCAAATTATAAAGGCCAAATACAGAGAAAGAACCTTTAATCACAGATTCTTACTTCTTGCTTCTGAGTTAAGATCCTAGTAGGAATGGTACTTAATAAGGGATAGATACCTAGTCATTTTCAAACTCTTCAAATTAACACCTTCCTCTACTTATAAGCCTCCAAGACAATCTGTTCCAAAGAGAAACATAGTATAAATAGTCAACATGACTTCAACAGACTATAGCATGTGTGTCCCAAATTGCTGGATTTAGGTCATCATAGTTTTTCCAGGCAGCTATTTTTCCCCTTTGAAGTGCTCACAGGTCAGAAACAGTTTAAGCTTTATGAATTAAATGGTTTCCTTGTGAAGCAGGGTAGGTGGCTTGCCTGCAGAAACACTGTTGTGAGAATCTCTGGCTAATCTTCAACTTGGACACATTCCACAGTAGGGACATCAATACCCCACAGTCGCCTGGAACAGATTTTTAAGACTTGGAGTACAATTGACCCTTTGCAAATAAAATACTCACTCAAAATGCTGATGATTCCAACTATTTCGTTTCTGCTAACTGATTATTTAGCATGAGAACATGATGGTAGAGGAGGTGAAGGTAAGTGTGGATGAAAATAAGCCCTGGGAAATTTTCTCAGATGACTACACATATACACTGTAAAATTTTATGAAGCCTATTTTGTATATTCTTTTTCACAAACTTGGTTGGCAATACAGTCTCTTTCTCCCCGATGATACATATGTTTCATCATAGCACAGAATGCCTCCAACATGAGCCTTGTTTTCACTTCTTGCTGATCCTAAGGTACCTTGTAGTGCTCCTTAAACACACATGGATGTGTCCATGTTAAAGATGAATAGATTTAAATCCAATGTTTTTAGGGTTTTATTGGGTTAAATATCTGTATCTCCTGCCAACTGGTGATAGTTAATAATGGAGGAAAAAACAAAACTATTTGAAGTGGATAAAGTATCTTCACATGAATTTTATTTTATTTGCATGTTACACGCTTAACTTGAAGTCCATCATAAATCACTTTCCTAGTTTCTGTTCTAGTTCTGGTATCTCCTCTAGCTCTTCAGACTACCACTTTATCATTTTCTCTTTCCCTGAAATTCTTTCTTCTTGAATCAACCTTTCTTTTAGTCAGATCTTGGAGACCCATCCCAGAAAAGAGCCTATTAAGTGGAAACGCCCTGGCTTTGGCTTGAGATGTAGAAATGGTTTCTTTCCTGGCTGTGTATTTTCTGGATAGCCCAGGCAAGCCTCTAGCACTTACGGTTCTTGCCTTCCTTGTCTCTTAAGTGAGGTGTTATGAGGATTAAGTTATGTAAAGCACATGTCATTACTCAATGAGTGTTAGCTTTATTATTGCCTGGTCTAAACCAGATTAGATGCTTTAATCTATGTCTCCAGATCTCTAGCAAATGTTACCCCAATTATGATTTGATTACTTCCACTGCTGAATTACCCCCGAAGGCAGCTCGAATTATTAAAACAGATTTTCTTTATAGAATTAAAATTTGCCTCCTTTAAGCTTATGCCAATTTGTTTCCACTTCTTCCCTTTGAAATAGCCTAGATTTTTCCAGTGATATTTTACGATATTTACTATATATTTAAATATTTTTTATTCTCAAATAGTTTTAGATTTCAAGAAAAAGCACAACCTCTGTGGAAAAGAATTTGGAGATACCTCAGAGAGCTAGAAATAGAAATCCCATTCGATTCAGCAAGAAATAGAGTTTTTAAGAATTGATTAGGCCAAGATAGCTCATCCCTCATGAATGGGATTAGGGATCCTTATAAAAGGGCTAGACAGAGAAAGTTCGTACCTTTTGTCCACCTTCTGCCATGTAAGCATACCGTTCCTCCCCACTGGAGGATGCAGAATCAAGGCACCATCTTTTAAGCAGAGAGCATCCCCCATTAGACAACAAAATCTATTGGAATTTTGGTCTTGGACTTTCCAGGCTTTGGAATGATGAGAAAATACTACGCTCTTCTTTATAAATTATCCAGTCTCAGGTATGTTGTTAGAGCAGCAAAAAAGAGACTATGACAGACTATATTTAGAAATTGGGCCTTTAAAGAGATGTGATTAAATTAAAATAAGCCTGTTAAGGTGGCCCTAATCCGATCAAACTGATGTCCTTATAAGAAGGAGAAATTTGGACACACAAGGAGATACCAGGTATATGCAATGAAAGAGTAAAGACCATGCTAGGACACACTGAGAAGCCTGCAAGACTAGGAGACAGACCACAGAAGAGACCAAGCATGCTGTCACCTTAATCTTGGATTTTTAGCCTCTAGATCTGTGAGAAATAAATTTCTGTTGCTTAAGACACTCAACCTATGGTACTTCGTTATAGCAGCCTAGCAAACTGATGCAATGTGTTTTCTCATATGAGAAATAAATCCCATATGTTTTTAATAGTAAACATTGAAAAACTTTTAAAAATTCTTGTTTCATATAAATAGATTGTGTTTTAAAATATAAAGATCGACATATAATACACATCTATGAACTGCAGTGTTAAAACGCAACTTTCAATATTTTTATACTTAACCTATTTTACTGTGAAGGAAAATTGTACCCAAATACACATTTAGGAACGTGATAAATTAAGACATATTTACTTCGTTGTTTTTTAAAATAAGCTAGGAAACCAAATACGTTTTCTCAGAAGGAGCTAAAACATCAAAGAGTCTGTTCAAAATGAATAATTTGTCATCCAAGAAAGGGAAAATAACTTTCAGACAATTGTTTACCCCAGAGTCTTACTTCAGCACTAAAATGGTTTTAGGACTTCATTAGTTGTGGATTGTGAGGCCCATTTAATTTACAAATATTGTGATGGAAGTCCATATATTTATTATAAACCTGCCTCCTGAAATCGAAGAAGCTAATTTGTCTCGGATAGTGCTTTGATCTTTGCAATTTAAACTACTTTTGTTTATATACAAAATTAGTTACACAGATTAGGCAACTGGAAGAGACAACTAATGTATCCATGTCTAATGCTGGAATGTATTATAATGCTAATTTAGATAATCTGGATGCAGGACAGAGTCCAGAAGTAGATACGCGATTCCTTTCCAATTGCTGATAGATACAGTGATAACATCACCCATTGACTACACCACTTAATGACAAGAGCAGAAAGTGCTAGACATATTTTTAAAGTGATTTAAATTGGAGAGTTACATGGTATCATGAAAATTTGAACTGTTTATTAAAAATTTTATATTGCCTTTTTCCTATTTACACAAAATTGAGATATAAATTGACCATATATGATTGATATATAGATAAGTATGTGAAAAGGACCGTTGTATAATGTATTGAGATAAGAAATGGTATTCCTTCTCTGTATATCTCCTGGATTCTAAAACATTAACAATGAAAAAATTTACATTTTTGTGGCTGCACAAGCCTCTTTGAAAAAGAAAAAAAACAAATTAAAGTTGAGTCATTAAATTACTCTTAGCAAACTAAGGCTGTGAAAAGCACCAGAGACGTGATTGATAGTAATAGCTAGCATTTAATCAGTGTATACTTTGTGCTGAGCACAGAGATAAACAGATATCTAATTTATTCTCACAAAAAAACCTTTGAAATAAATATTATCATCCCCATCCCACAAATTACTAAGTTGAGTATAAGTGACGTTAAGGAACCTCTGCAGGGTCACACAAATAGGAAGCACTAGAGCAGGACTTATGATTCTGGTCTGTCAGATGACAGGGCCAAAGCTTTTACACATTATGCTGAGTGTATGAGATATTCTACCCAGCCACATCCCTGTACCATCCTGCTCAAAAATTCTATGTTTTTTTTTCACTTTAGAGTTAGTTTAAAATTAGGTGGATTATTCTATTTTTCACAGAAAATAAATTTGATTATATAATTATAAATTAAGTAAGAAAGCCAATGATTGAAAGCCAAACAGGAATTAAAATACTTTGGTTTGATTAGATGTATCACTCAACCAAAACAACCCCGAAGTTCCTATTTCATGTGTGTCTAGAGCTAACCTAGAACATTATCTTCCTTTGAAAACAAAGAGTCTATTTCTGGAGGCAGTGCTGCTGTCTTTGGTACTGATACAGAGGAAGGAGACCAGTACAATGGAGTGGAGGTAGTCAGTAGCCTACTACACAAAATTGTAACACAGTAAAATTATTAAATATATGAACATCTGGAACAGTTGAATAGCCTAAAAATATTATATTACACTAAATATAACTCAGAATATCATGAAACCAAAGTTACTAGAAGTTGATTTTAGATAAAACATTTATGAGCTTCCCATCTATTTTATTAAATTAGAGCTATAAGTTTTCTTATATTTTGGTGAATATAGGTACTTTTATGATTCTTGGGACCAATCAACTTCTAAGATGTTTCTGGGTACTTTTGTGACATCTAAAAGTGACATGTATTCCTTTCCCTAAGTGAAGGATAAATATCATTTAGTCTTTAAGTTAAATTAATAGTATAACTCAAAATATTCTCATAGTTCTGTTCCTTCTTCATATTTTAATGACTATTATGCTTTAATTCCCCACAATGGTACTGATTTGACGTAGAATTAAGAAAGGAGGAGTTGTGGTTATAATATTAACAGGTTATATGAACTTTTGTTTATAAAAAGGCACAAGAATATTCATGAAGCAGATTGTTTCCGACCTGTGATTGTTAATGCACAAGCCTCTTCTTGAAATCTGTTTGCTGTAATTGCCTTGAAAAGAAAATTCTGCAATGGCTGTTGTAATGACAGTTTTTTTCCTTTGTTTTCTAATCTCCCACTTTTTTTAGGTACAAAGGATATTATACATTGTCAAGCCCATCTAAAGCATATAATCTTCATCTCTCCTTCATGCGACAATGAATTAAGTAGATAAATATGTCATGAAAAAGTAAGACGGATGACAAGCTTATTGGCATCATGTTAAAGACACAAGGTATCATCACCCTCTCCACAGGTATTTGGCTAAAATATTCTGTCCTCAATTGTCAAGCAGCAGCCTGAAGAAATATCACACACATTGTTGAGAGCAAAGAGGAAGTCAAAGAAAATATGACTCATAGTTTACATATATTAATAGAATACATATTATGGTCTTAATGTGAACTTATGAAAACTGAATAAAATATGCACAGTACTTAAAATGTATTTATAGACATTAGTTCAAAAAATTTCCTAATGGAGTGGATAAGAAGTCCTTTATATATCTTATAGATAATGTTATAGAAAAAAAAGATCACTATGGGTTATTTTTTTTACCAGGTTTTACCAGTTCTAGACCATCATATAAATGGGACTATATAGGAAATACTCTTTGCATACACATTCGTTTGCACACTAAAATGATTTTGAGATCTATCCATGCTATTGTGTATATCAGTAGTCCATTTGATTATTAGTTCATTATATAAATATATCACCATTTGTTTTTCATTCCCTTTTGATAGAAATTTATTTTTCCCCAGTTTTTGGCTATTATACATGAAGTTTCTCTGAATATTTATATAAGAGTCTTTTTGTGGACATATGGTTTTATTTCCATTCGGTTAATAACTGAGAGTGGAATTTCTTGGTCATGTGTTAATTGTGTCTTTTACTTTATAAAAACCTGTCAACGATTTTCTAAAGTGGTTATAACATTCCACACTCCACCAGCTCAAGTTGCTCCACACTTTTAGCAACACTTAAATATTAGTCATTTTAATTTTAGTCCACTTTAGTGTGTGTGCAATGGTATTTAATTTTGTTTTATTTGCATTTTTGACAGATAACTTACGAGGTTGAATGCATTTTAAATGATAATTTTGAATATCTTTTAAATGTACTTATTAACCATCCATATATCTTCTCTTCTGAAGTATTTGTTAAAATATTTAACAATAAATTCCTTTAGCTTTTCTTTTGCCTGCAAATATTTTTAACTGCGTTTTATAAAGGTACAGATGTTATTTCCTTTCAGTTCTTTAGATTTGTTATTTCACTGTCTTCTAACTTTCACTTTCTCTCTGAAGAAGTCCACTGTTATATTTGTTTACTTGTACCTATTATGTATTTTTACTATGAGTACTTTTTTCTCTTTATCAATGCTTTTCATTGAATTTATTATCCTGACCCTTGTTGCAGCTTTCTTTGTGTTTACCCTGTTTGAAATTTGCTTTAAATCTGTCATTTTATCTAATACATGTTTTTTTGTATAACTATCTATTTCTGAGATCTCTATTAAAGGAGTAGTTTATTTCCTAAATATTTTGAATCTCTGCTCATTTTTTAGACCTTTTAACCTTTATCCTTCCAACTGTATAATTTATATTGCTATTTCTTCAGGATTATTAATGTTTGCTTGAAGAGTTTAATATACTACGAAGACCATTAGATGAATATTTATTTCAGATATTATTCTACTCATTTTTAGAAGTCCCATTTGTGTTGTTTTATAGCTTTAATTTTTATTATTATTATTTATATTTTTCCTTAAATATTTGAATATATTTATATTAATCCTTTAAGGATGTCTATTATTTACCATCTCTTTCACATCTGAATTTCTTTCTCGTTGATATAGATCATGTTTGCCTGTTTATTCATAAGTCTAATGACTTATGATTAGACTTAGCTTGGATGCCTCCCATTTTGATATTATGTTGAGTATATGTAGACTTCATTTTTTTTTATTTTAGAATATTATGGGGATACACACATTTTGATTACATAATTTGCTTTTGTACAGTTTGAGTCAAAGTTATAAATGTGCCCTTCACCCAGATAGTGTGCACTGTACTCATTAGGTGTGAATATACCCATCCCCTCCTCCCTCCTCTCATTTATTTGATTTTTGTTGAGTTTTACTTCCATATACACATATAAGTGTTGATTATTTCCAATTTAGTATTGAGTACATGTGTGTTTGTTCTTCCCTTCTTGTGATACTTTGCTTAGAAGAATGGTCTCCAGTTCCATCCAGGTTAATACAAGAGGTATTAGTTCACCATTTTTTCAATGGCCGAGTAGAACTCCATGATACGTATATACCACATTTTATTAATCCACTCATATACTGATGGGCACTTGGATTGTTTCCACATCTTTGCAATTGTGAATTGTGCTGCTATAAACGTTTGAGTGCGTATGTCTTTTTTATAAAATGTCTCTTATTTTCCTTTCGATAAATACCCAGTAGTAGCATTGAGGTAACAGCAGGAGTACCTTATTAAAATTTCTGGAGTGGATGTCGCTATAAACTGATATTACTATATTTTCTTGTTCTGTGAACAGGCTAAGCTAGAAAAGGTAATGTAATTTGTACAGCTTTTAAAAAGTGGTAAAGGGTTTTCCAGAGAGACAAAGAAGCTTTATAGCAATGGAAGAACAGGAAAAGAGAAAAAATTTAATGTAAAAAAAAAAAAATGTTACTTAAACAATGTCAGTATAGTAAAGCCTGGCATGCCGGTTAAGAGATTGGACTCGGAAGCAAACTACCAGGTACAAACTCTCAAAAAAGTCTAAAATTTTGTTGCTTGCTGTGTTTCCACAGGCAAGTTGTTTAACTCCTGCAAAAGGTAGCTTCCAAATCTATGAAATTAAAATATAATAGTAACTGCCTCAAGGAGTTGTTGAGAGAATGGGAATATCTTTAAAAATTTAAAGTGCTAAGAACAGTACCTGGAACATCTTAAATGTCAACATGTTATTATCATAAAATCATGACATATATATTTGGAAAATAACAAACATTTGTACCAGCCAGAGCCTAGGTTTAGGTAAATGACAAAAGGGAACAGACGGGTAAAGAAATAACAAGAGATACGAAAAAAGAGGGCAACAACCTAGATTGTAAAGTATGTTTCATTCTTTACTAAGGAATTCGGTTATTATATTTAATATATCAAGATATATATAAACTATACATTTATATATATAGTTATTAAACCCAAAGGGGTATGATATGTTTTAGTCAGATAACTCAGGTGATACCAGCTTGTAGAGAGAAAAATATGTTGCCAAAAATAAAATCAGTTAAACATTTCAATGGCTTAGATAGCTGTTCACAGGGAACTTGACAAATGCAGAAAACTGGTAGATCAAGAGAAGATCATGAAAAAAAATTTCCAAATTTGGGTATGGTTTTAATGTGGGAATGGGCAGAGGGGACTGAGAACTCACTGATGATTCTAAAGTTTCTGTTCTAGATTAGTAGGTGCTTAGTAATGCTGTTAATGACATAGAGAATGAAGCAAGAAGTGAGATTACTAAATAATTTTTGAACATGTTCCATTTTAGTGTCTGCTTAGACATTTAGGAGAATTTATCATGAGCCTTTAAAAATAGAAGTGTGAAGTCCAAAACGACTTTGAAAACATTTCCAACAGTGTGAGGATGGTAGTTAAATCAATAGAAATGAAAAATGGAGAGGAATACGTATGAAATGAGAAGAGGGCAAGAGTTCTAATGAAAATATTATTACTCTTGGAGTTGATGGGGTTCTAGTTTCTGTTTTACCGTTTATATTTTATAAGGTTAAGCAAATTAGTCAATATCTTTCTGAGCTTAAGTCTACTTATTTGAAAATAGTCCTGAGAATTCGTCACAGGGTCATTATAGGAAACGAATGAGGTTTAAAAAAAAGGCACAAAATACATTATGAAATGTAAACTTCGTAACAAGCACTACTTGTGAAAAGCAAAGTATGATAAGTGTAGATTCTTCAGATAACTAATGGTGATGGAAGACATGTAGCAAAATTGTCTCTTTTGACATAATTCATATGGTCATCTATGTTTTACTCTGAGTATATCCATGGGTAGCCATGGGGGTGTGTGTGTGTGTGTGTGTGTGTGTGTGTGTGTGTGTGTGTGTGTGTTTTCTAATAGGAGAATATAGTCAATTTTATTCACAAATTACCAGAATTTATATACTAAATATAAATATATTTAGTCATTATAGCATTGATATATTTGTATGGCTTGAATTGTGTTCCTCCAAAAATATTCAAGTCCTTAACCTCAAAATGTGACCTTATTTTCAAATAGGGCCCCTGCAGTTGTAATGAGATAAATTGAAGACATACTGATGTAGGGTGGGCCCCTAATCCAATAAGATTTCTGTCTTTATAAGAAGATGAACATGTGGAGAGAGAGATACCCAAGAATGCCCTGTGAAGATGGAGAATTGGAGTGACGTGCCTACAGGAAAAGGGAAGGCCAACGATTGTCAAAAAAACACCAAAAGCTAGGGAGAACAAGAATGCATTCCCTATACATTTCAAAATACATGGCCCTGTTGATATCTTGATTTTTGGACTTTTAACTTCCAAAACTACGAGACAATTAGTTTATTTTGCTGAATCCACTCAGTTTGTGGTACATTTTTAGAGCAGCCCTGGAAAACTAATATATTAATAATTTATAGGACCTTTTCCAATATATAGACTATTTTCATATTTGATCATCATAGGAATAAAAATAATGCAACTTACAAAGAGCAACTGAGTCATGCAAAGTCACACAGTAAGTGGAAAATCAGAAATTCAAGTCACATTTCATGACTCTTTCAACTAATAATATGAAGAGAATCACAAAATAGGCATTCATAAGCTTATTTAAGAACTTAACCATAATTTAGATAGGCAATTTTCTTCTGAATTTCAGAGCATGCTCTTACAATTAGCCTTTTTAATAAAATCAGTTTGTCAATTCCGATTACTCATGCCCTAGGCCTTGATTCCGTCTACAGAACAAAAATAAATGCATAAAACCAAAAAGAAAACAAAATAAAAACAACTCATGAGTAAACAGAGTAATGCTTATCTTTTCCTTCTATTTATTTTCAAATGCAAAAAGGGAAAAGGAATAATAATAAAGTCATGCTTAACACCACCTGTACTAGCTTTTGGTGGTACATAATAAAATAGCGAGTAACACAAATGAAGTTCTCAGTGAACTCGTATTGAATGAATGAATGCCCTATCCTATCGCCCTTGTACATATACTTTCTTTGGCTTAGAAAAGTCAAAATGAACTCTCTCTCTGATGCTTTGGGAACACTGAAAATGAAATTCAAAAGAAAACGAGCAAACACAAGAATGAATATATGGCATGTCCGTGTTTTTTTGAAAGGCACATTTTAAAAATGGAGTATGATATCTCTTTTGCTATATATCAATGGGTTCTAGTTATATGGATGAGAGGAAAATAAAATGAATACTACAAGAGGAAATAGAAACACTTTGATGTAGGAGTTTATGTTCTGTGTTTTGTGTCTATAGCTGTAGCCATGTCTCTTAATAAACCAGGACAGTTTGTATCCATATTTTACCAGCATGTCATTTAACATAAACAGCAATAAGGATATGTCAGGAAGGATGCCAACTTTCTGAAGCTGCTGTTATGAACACACAAGACACATAGGGGTAGAACCTCCTCTGGGGTTATAGAGGTGTTAATTCCAGCATAATCACTGTGGCTGGTGCACAACAATTTATAGGAAAAATTTATATACAAATTTCTGGTTTGTATTCAATATATGGTATTGGAACACCCATGACTGCTCAGTTGAAAGGAACATTTTATTTCAAGTTGATATAATATCTCCAATTAAGTATATACAAAAAAGGGGACAAATCAAAATGACACTTGATGGAAAGTTTTTCAGCTGCCCTTTTTCTCTTCCTATTTTCCTCTATGACCCGGTATTACAAAAAATAACTGAGCAGAACATTGTAAGACATTGCCACGATGTTTCCTATGTGTGGTGGCTAGGCAGGAAATGTTCATTTCATACACCATTTGAGCCTAACTGCAGTGATTTCGCAAAAGTCAGCAGGCTTTGGAAAGTTAATGATAAAGAAAAAGCATTTGTTTTTGTTATTTTGAGGAAATACTTGACTGTTTAAAACTAGAACCTATGGAGATTGGTGAGCCACGGGGGAAGTGCAAAACTTATTTTATTTTATTTGGCAATGGTTACATATATTTTACATTGAGAAGAAAAGAGTACCACTAAAATAATAATAACACAATGGATATTGTGTCAAGAATTATAATAAGAATAAAAATATAAAGTAATTAAGAATAAAAATATAAAGTATATAGAATACATTACCCATAAATAGCATATTGTGTTTATTTATTTATTTTAGAGACAAAATCCCTTTCCGTCACCTAGGCTGGAGTGCGGTGGTGCGATCATAGCACACTGAAGCCTGGAACTCCTGGGCTCAAGCAATCTTCCCGGTTCAGCCTCCCAAGTAGCTAGGACTACAGGTGCATACACGGTGGCTCAGCTAATTTTAAAAATTTTTTGTAGAGACAGGGTTTTGCTGTGTTGCCCAGGCTGGTCTCAAACTCCTGGCCTCAAGAGATTCTCCTGCCCTTACCTCCCAAAGTGCTGGGATTACAGGCATGAGCCACTGGCACCTGGCCAATAACATATTTTATATAGCCTATCTATAGTCATTTAATGTAATGGCTATATTGTTCTTAAGTAAATAAATGCATGTTTTCTGTCAAGTTTAATTTACTTATCTACTCTTATTCTAAAAAAATATATTTATTAATATCATTTTTCAACCTCCTAAATAGGAAATATATTTCAAATGGGAAATATTTGAGCAATAAAAACCACAAATATAACTGTGATTTGTAATGTTGCTTTTCATAATGGGCAATGCCTTTGGGGGGGGTGTTTTTGTATTACATTGAAGAAAAGCTTCTGCTGTCATGATTGTTTTTAATTAGGCAGTCATAGAAATGTGATACAAGAGCCCAGTTTCGAAATGCTAACTTCGATTTCGATACTGAAATGAATGGGTTGCCAGTTTCGTCTCCTTAATGGACATCACAAAAAGTAAACTGTGCCATCGTCTTGGTCAGACCACGGTGGCTTTTGTCTGAACTCTTGCTACAGCCTCTTAACTAATCTCCCTGCTTCCATTTCTGCCTTTTTCCTGACTTTCTTCCTGCTACAAGTTTTTCAGAGGGATTCTTCTATAAAGAAAAAGAAATGCTCTTTCCCAAGTCAGGGCTTCCACCAGCACCAGATTTCCTACGGAAGGAGGAATGAATGTGCATCTCCTTGCGTGTCCTGCGCTTTCCTAGCCAAGCTATTCAGCTCCCTCTTCTGCCATTTCCGTTCCTCTCACCTTAACGTGCACTTACTAGATCCTTTTTGGCTCTCCTAACACTTTCAGAAAGGTGCTCACCACTGTATTTCTTTACTCTGTCTCTATGCACATGTTCTCTCTCCTTTTTAGAATTCTCTTCTACCTCCTCTCCCTCCTCCCCTGGAAATCTCCCATTCAAAGATCTAATTTGAAGATCAGGTCCTCTGTGAATAGCTCAGAATTCCAAAACACAGAGGCATTCCTCTTTCTTTCTGCCTATTAATAAAATTTTACATCTCTCTTTAAATTATCCCTGATCACGCCACACCCTATTTTACTTTATGTACTTTTTCCCCTCTCTATTAATATCACTGCCCTATTATACTTTTTATCTACATCTAGCGACTAAGATGCAACCTGTGAAAGCAACATTCTCTTTTATCTCACTAAACAACTTCCTCCTACATTTAATGAACTCTCAAGAATCCATCCACATTTAATCTTTCTAACTGTATTTTTATCATCAAAATCATTCTGTTAATAATTGCATGTTTCTGCACACACATTTCATGGTTAATCTTTTGTTTTTCATATTAATTCAATTGTGTGTAACTACATACATTTGATATAAGACATCATCGATGTTTCCAAATACGCAACTGTATTTATAACAGATGCATGTTACTAAATTGATTTTCCCATCAAGCAGATTGAACAATTTGGCACTGGTACTCCTTTTTTTTTTTTTCATCTGCAAGATCATTACAATTTTAATATTTACAGAGTATCATACACAGAACATAAAGTAACAGGAAATTCTGATACTCCAAGAATGATAAATAAAAATCATTGTTTGTCCACCCGAAGGATGGACATATTTGAAACTCGGACTTGGGGGGTGGAAGGGCAACATACGTAACCTAAACATCTGTACCCCCATAATATGCTGAAATAAAAATAAAGAAAAAAGAAAAAAAATCATTGTTTGTAAATAATAAATGCTTTTAAAATAAGATAGGCAAAAACCCTCAAAACCCCATTATATTTCTTTACCTGCTTATTAACATTCACTTTTGAAAATTTATCACTGCAAAATCACTGTTATTTATCTGCTCATTACTCATACAGTAAAAAAAAAATAAATAAAGTACAAAAGAGGAATAATCCCTTCATTCAGAAGTTACCATCTTTTAGATATCTTTTAAAACGCAGACATTAAATAGTAATCAGTTATTTGCAGTTCTTATTTAAAAATTCATTCAACAATTTGATTCTTATCTCTATAATAGGTCAGCATTTCTGTGAGTGCAAAGATGAATAAAGCAAATGCTTACTGATGATACACCATGCGTTAGGCTTTATGAGAAGTGTGGGATATAGAGATTAATGAAAACTGGTTTATAGCATTTATGCTCAAGAAACTTAGAGTTGAGTAAGGGCAACAGATATTGGTAAAAAAAAAATGCAATCACTTAAATGTAAATTTCATAAGATCAAGTATCATGAAGAAAATCATTTTTTCCTCAATTCCACTGCCTGTGTGGTTTACTCCTTGTTTAGCGACAGCATATTCTTAAGTTTTACAAATGAGTATTATGTTTATTGTACCCATATGAGAACGTGCTCTCTTGAAAATTTCTCTGTCCCTCATTTTTTTTTTCTTGGCTTTATCTTCCGAGATTGCTTATGGATTATTTTTATTTCAAAATTGTATTTATAATTTATGAAAGCAAATTTTTATTGCCCAATTCTTTATTTTAAATCAAGTCCTTTTATTTTTATACATACAGTACTTTCAAATTTTTCTGACTATAATAAATTAATCTCATAAAATACTTGAAATAGTTACTTTTCAGAATCCAAGCAATATCTTTTATCTTACTCTACAGATCTCTTTTTCTGTTTGTTTTTGGTTATCTTTTCACTGTTTTCCCCTGAAGATTGTTCTCTTCATTTGTGCACAATCAGATATTGTTTAAAATTACATACTTGACAGTCTGTGCCTGCAAGTATACATCACTTTACAGGCCAAGAACTCATGGATAATTAACTGATTTTATATTAACTGGGGAAGAAAATCAGATTAAACTCTTTGTGGGAAAATTTCTATCCAATTGGCTGCAGGGAATTGGTGTCCCACTGTACATTTAGCAGGATGTGTGGAAGAAAAATCTCAGAAAGGGGATCATCACCATCAGTGGATGCATTACGGAGGATTCTTGAAGAAGGGCGACTGGCCAAATGGAAACCCCAAGAGCTTCTGCCACAGCTACTCTGAGAGAAGTTCCTCCTAACTCCTAACAGGATGCAGAGTTCAAAATCAACATATGTTGTAGCATAGATTATTTTTTAAAATGGCATCAACCAGGATCTGTATCATGTTGGCCCTGGCGAACTTTTTCTTAAAGGGCCAGGTAGTAAATATTTTAGGTTTTTCAGACCACGCTGTGTCTTTCTTTGCAACTCCTTTTTTTTGTTTTAGCAGGAAAAGAGCCACAGACAATAGGTAAATTAATGTCCATGACTTTGTTTCAATAAAACTTTAATTGCAAAGACAAACAGTTGGCTTATTAGCTTTAGTTTAATGATCCTTAGAAATGGGGAATGAGAATCCATATTTTGAAGGATCTGTTACAACTGTATTTCATCTCTGTACACACATTAAAGGAGAGGAATGTTCAATGCAATATAAACAAACACATTTTGGCAGAGTATAGCTAAAATTTTAAACCACTTTGTATGTTGTCAAATAAATCTTTTCTAAAATAAGAAATTATAAAGACTAATTTCTGATCTTTTGGTATCACTTTTCAGACTGTTTTAAATTGTAATAAAAATAACCTTTTCCTTGTTCATCATTTAGTTATAAATGTATTCTACGTTTTTTAATGCTATTTCTCAAAGGCTAATTATGTGTTGAAGCCCATCTAAAATTGTGATAAGTGCTTAGCTAGGAAGTACTCCTTTATGGAGAAAAAAAAAGTACTCACGGAGCTAAGTTGAGAATGCTGAAGGAGGAAAAACAGAGACATGTTAGGGGAAATTTCTCTTTTAAGTAGTTAACATATGCCAAGACCTATAGAAATTAAGCTATTACCTTGGGTACGAAAAAGCTGATATTAAAACCTTCCCACCTCCAACTCCTACACACTAAGTTGGTTGATGGGATACGGGGAGCTGAGAGCTGGAAATCACAAGGTTCTTCTGGAGGAGGATTCAGGCAGCATCAATCTATTAATGAATATAGTCTGTGGGAAAACTTCTAACATCATACTGAGAGAGAGTGCAGTGGGAGCTTGAGGAGTTAGGGGAAATGAACAAAAATATTTCTTGTGGAAAATTCAAAGTTAGTAATTCTTCCTTTTATTCACAAAGATATCTGTGTACTGATGTAGACATATATGGTGAGGATAGTTATGGCGAACTAAAATTTCTTGAACTCAATGGAGTTATTCAAATGCAGAAAAGGTTTCCTGTTTTCAAAAAATTGAACATTATTACGATCAACAGACAAATTATTCCTTTTTCAGTGTTACAGAATAAACTAATTTAAAAGAATTGTGTTAAATCTGGAAACTTCTTATCCATGAGAAGCAAGTATCCACTATCAATGAGGCACTAACAAGTCCATGTGATGCAGCTTTATCATATTAGCTACAGTGGAATAAGTTTTTCCCAAGTTGAGAGTCTTTTTAATCTGGAGTTATTTTTAATGGAAAATTTTCTAAAAAGTAGAAAATTGTCAATAACACTCATAATGATTGATCATAGTGCAGCAAATTCATGTAGTGATCCAAATCAAAAGCTAAGGTAGTAAAAAACGAAATTTGTTTGACTATTATATCCATGTGGAGACAACACTGAGGCTGTAAATGGCTGGTTTCTGCAACTCCTGGAAAAATACATTTGCTTATAGGTATTGGCCACCCCTTTCATTGCCTATCACTCTCCACTCAAAATGCTCATTCAGTTGCCACAAGTCCTGGAAATACCATTTCTGCTTTTCAGCTTTTAAGGCCTTGAATATCCTTAAAAAAGAAGAGATTCCTTTTCCTTTTGTTTCCTATTTAATGATTTACCTGAGAGAAAGATAGCAATATGGGTGCAATTAATGTCAACTGGAGGTTAAATAATCATATCAAATGTACAATAATTATGATACATTCAGATCCTTTAATATGCAGTTGAAAATTGGTTAATTGAAAGAGAAGTATTGTTTTTATACCATATGCTCCTATTAATTAAATGTTGCAATGTATTTCAATTGCTTCCTTACAAACAATAATTTTCCCCAGGCCATAAACAATCTTGTTTTTATCTTAATGAGAATGCATTTCTTTCATATTTCCTATAAAATGATTTAATATAGGTATATTATAAGTTTAAAAAAATTGCTTTTGCAGTTTTTAATCTCACAGTTTTCCATGTAAAATTACAATGGTTTCACGTCTCACCAATAAAATACTAAATTTACTAATGGGAAAACAAGTATATGCACTATGCTTAATGTTTAGAGTGACTTCATTTTGCTTTTGTGCATTCATATACAAATGTCATTAAAAGTAAGTGTCATCTTCCATTTCTATCTTAAGAAGTTGGTCCCATTTCTATGACTTTGGCAGGTTTTTAATGAGAATTAACAAATAAAAAACGCAGGCACTTTGAGAAGAACATGAATTCATAAGGAGATGGCTGGTCTTTCAGAAGGCAAAATTATGTTAATGTTTAATAACTTAGCTAAAATAAAGAGGAAGTATCTAATTTATAGTATCCAAAATTTTTATGCTGAAAGACACTGTCTAATATTGTTGATGATGGACAAAAATAAAAAGACTATTTTAAGTGTTCAATATTCAGGGCATGTATGATGACTCATTAGGCAGAGAAAATTATTACTGTCCATTAAAGAATTAGCTTTCACACAAATGGAAAAGTTGATTAGTGTACCTCAGAGTAGCTGGTTTCTGAAATTACAAAATTAATGAATATATGAAATATTTAATTTCACACATAAATATCTGTGAAGAGAAATTAATTGTTTTATATAATAAAATCATTCATTTTACATGCTGAATCAAATATTAATATTAAATCTGAAATCATAATATAGTTTTTGACAGCATTTATTTGTGTCAATTTTGTAAGAAAGATTATAATATTCCTATGGATTTTCAGAAATTATCTAAATGGGAAAATCTCATGATACAGATGGACGTATTACAATTAAAGTAATAATTTTGTACATATCAGCTGAATTCCAAAAATATTTTTGAAATCTCCATGCTCAAAGAATCCTGATTAGATATCACAAACTTATATTTTAGAATTATATAAGGAGAAAGATAGTGAAATATGCTGATTAGATTTAACTACAAAGTGGCTGATAATGTAGATAAAATTATAGAGTATCTTCTGAAATAAATTCTGTAAACCATATGCATTTTATCCATAATATACCATAATACACAGTACAAAACAATGCTTAATGTAATATGTCGTCATTGTAATACTTATTCCATTTAATGGCAAAGTCCAAGGTCAGGATTTTGTATCATACAATCTATATTAGTACAAGTTCTGTAACTGCAAAGATAGTCTTGAAATGTTGGAATCATCAGTTATTAAACTATAAGTTTGTGTTTTGACAAATTAATGCTACTTCGATCTGTTCTGTAAAATAGGAATAAAAATTCTTATTCCATAGATGGGATATGAAGCATCTTAAGAAAATGGCTTGGGGAGTCACTTAAATATAGTGAAGATATATATATATATAGAGAGAGAGAGATAGATGGATTATATACACATGCATGTGTACAAAACTAATAGTAATATTAATAAAATATGATATTATGATTATTTTCTTACCATTTTGAAATCAAAAGTTCTGTCTGATTAAATGATTTCCGTGTTCCCATGAGATCATTTTGAAATAATTGGGTCTTTATTGGGTGTCATTCTCATTAAATCAGCCTGTGGACCCTAGCTGATTATTCTGCAAATCCTTCTGCAAATTGATGACTGAATGTATTTTGCTCAGTCTAATCCTATCCTATTATGTTACCTTGTGAAATTACCAATTTCTATGTATTCACTAATTATGAACAGTTAAAGCATGAAATGGTGGAATTCACAGAAGCACTATAGATTTTTTTAATGACGAGTCATTTTTACAAACGTAAGCGAATAATAAATCATAAAAGAACTCTCCTAATTGGAGCATATTGGCAATGCAGATGAAACTGAAACTCAAAATTCTAGCTGTGAAACTTGCAATAACACTCTAGTTGTTTCTCGACGGATAATAAAGCAAAGCTTTATCGGTCAGTGTTCTCACTAATATCAAGCAGAAAGGGAGAAGGGATCAGATGCTCATTAGGAAGTGAGAAGCATTCTCCATGCAAAATATTACACTTATAATAGGCACTCAATGTGGTGTGTTAAACTTATTTACACACACAAGGGAAAATGCAAGAGACATTCCTTTCAATAAAAATACTGGCAACTTGACTGTTTTCGGAAGTTCTCTGAATGTTGTTGTCTTTTTTAAAGTATAATTGTAAAAGGACATAGATCAGAGGGGAAATATGAATGAGATTCTATTAGTTCTCAAGGACAGCTTTACGGAATGACTGCTTCCATCACATACAAAGAGTAAAAGGAAGAGTTACTTCTTAGCTGACTTATTTTTCCAAACATAACACAGTGACAAAATAAGAATACATACACTGAAAATATTTTTTATTCCTAAAGTAAAAGTGAACTTAAATGATAAAAGTACATTATAATTGTTTTATTATAGCAGAATCTTTATCCCCTCTCCAAAATTGTAGGATTATCTTTTCGACTGAAATCTTTACTGTGGGATATTTATTTTTTGCCAATATATATGTTCTGATTTAGCCTTGAAACACTCTCACATGATATAAATATAAGAAAGAATTCAGCTCCCTTAAAAAGATGATTGTCTATAACTATGACAAATGTCCAAAATTAATTGTTGCATAAAATTGGAAAATATTGACCATTCATCTAGTATGCACACACTATTTTTTCATCATTTGCCACATTTTACTAAAACAAAAAAGTCAGGAAAAAAGATTCTAAATACAGTAATGTATATTTTGAACAATAATTATAAATACAAATGTTATCTATTCATTTCTAAAATAAATATGCTATTTTTAATAAAACTGCCAGTTGATTAAATTCTGAATAATGCACTGACAGGTCACATACGCTTTCTGAGAGTGGGTAGATTTTCACTGATTTCTGAGAACAAATTGCCATTTTTTTCTTTGAGTTTTAAGAGTCTGAATAATGCTTGAAATTCACAAAAGACTGTACGTCAAAGTTGGCTATGGGGTAAGATGTTCAAAGCCAAAATAGAAAATGAACTGAGTCAGTGATGAAAAATTAGATTTATTTCCATCTAACATAGGATTTCTCATCAAAGGTAAAAATCCAGAAAGGAAATTACAGAAAAATTCATTTATAATAAAGTACATATAGAAAATATGTCCTAGTTGTAAGAGGTAGTGAGACCAACTTAAGGTATCAGGTTTAAGATTACAGGGAAAATGTGTCCATGATCATTATTTCTTGCCCTTGAGGTGCCTCTACTCACTTTCACCTTTTATTTCTTCCATTTTCCCCCTATTTGTATGATTATTGCAGACTGAAGCTTCTATGCCATTCTATGTTATTAAAGTTTTTACAACATCGTAAAAGAAGGAAAAGAAATAAAGAAGGGAGGGAGGCAGTGCCTATTATCTCATTAATTTATGTCTTTGTTGTTTTACTGAATAATAATTATTTTTTTATTCCTTGGTATATGAGGAATTTTTGGGGGGTAAATATTTCAAAGTAAATGTCTTCAGATGGCAATTGTTAAATATGATGGTACCGGTGCTAACGTACCGGACTACATTAAAAAGAAGTATGTAGGCCACCTGTTAAGTACCTCAAAAAATGAATGCCAATATTCAAATGGAGGTGCAGAAACAAATTCTATTGAGAATTATTGTGCTTACATTGTAAATATCTGTTTTAGTACAATGCTCAAAACAAAGTGGATGTGTATGTTTTTCTTATTCACATATCACATTCACCATATAATTTAATGAAGTGAGGTGGGCTTTGCCTCAACTTCTAACATTTCACAAAACTTTCTAATGGTCAGGCAGAAGAGCATTTTCCACTTATTTTCAACTTTTAATGATCATTTTTCCCCTAATGCTTAGCAAAACAGCTGTTTCTCCCTGAGACTGAGGCTTATGCCAAATTTAAAATGTTAATGTTGAACCATGTGCTCAAGCATTAAGTATTTCCAATTTCCAAACAGAAAGATCTTGGCAGCTCTCACTCACTAAGTAAACTTAGATAGAAACAGACTTATCCCACGAGAGAGAAGAAAAGGAATCCAGCCACTTCTCTTTCTCTGGTTTGTGACCTCTCTAAATGGCCAACAATACTAAGGATCCTTTTAATAATCTAAAATTAGTGGAATATTGATTGTAGTGGTTGGCCTAGATGGTTGGTTTTTAAATTAACAAAATTAGATTACTGAGCAGGCTGAAAGAACAAGATAATTATAAATGAGTGTGCAATACCAAGATAAGTGATGTTATAAAAAACAAGTAATGGTTTTAAATAAGTTAAAGGTTCTTAATTTGGATAATTTCAGATAAGCCATAAAGATCACCTTACAAATATTTAAAGATTACTATAATGTTCACAAAACTTTTTCATTTCCAGGGATAAAAAAAAAAATCCTCAGCCTCTGGGAAACTTATCTTTTGTTCTTATTATTTGTTGTGTTTTTAAGTTTTATTTTTTGCTATCACATTTTAAAATGTACTGTTTGGTGTACGTTTCTATGAATTGAAACACATGTATAGATTCACGTAACCAACTTACACAATAAGGATAGAAAACCATTCCATTACCCCCCAAAAACTTCCTCATACTAGCCCTTTAAAATTATGTCTGTCCTTCCATCGCTAAATCTAATATTAGTATTTTCCTAACAGTGATAGATTTGTCACTTTGAGAATGTCATATAACTGGAATCGTACAATATGTAACGTTACAAACCTGGCTTCTTTCACTCAGTATAATGCCTTGAAGGTGAATTCAAGTCATTGAATGTATCCATGGTTTATTCTCTATTACTAAGTAGCCCTCTATTGTTTGGATGGACCAGGGATTGTTTATCATCACTCGTTGAAGGACATTTGAGTTCTTTCCAGTTTGGGATAATTGTGAATAGAGTTTCTATAAAGATTCAAGGACAGGTTTTGTGTGAACATACATTTTCGTTTCTCTACAATAAAATACCAGCAGTGGGATCGTGTCATATGATTAAGAAAGAAAAATAATGCTAGATCATCTCATGAGCAGAATGAAAATGACAGAGGAAAGAGTCAGAAAACGACTGAGAAAAATGGGAAATAAAATTATTTACATCAGAAGTTTTTAATGAAGAATGAAATAGAAAACATTTGAGATGCCATAGCAGCTGATACATCAAAAGATCACAAAACAATGTGTTTCTATTGACATTTAACAAATGCAAGATATCAGTATTAACAAAGATATTAAAATCAAAGATTTCCCCAATTCTCACCAATTTAAAAACTCAATATGTCTCAAGAAATTTAAAATGTAACTATGATACAAATAATGCTCATAGTTATACTTTTCATTTATTTTGATTTATTTTCAGACTAATAAGGGATTCCGGCTATGCTAAGGAATAAGTATTGTACTAATATATTTTCTAACAATATAGCAGCCTATGTAATGTCTTCAAGAGCTCTGTTGGTATGTGTGTTTATTATGCAAACAGAGAATTTTTTTATTATAATTACACTTTAAAAACAAAATTTTCCCCGTGTTTTGAATGGCTGTGAGAAAGTTGGCCACAGTGTTGTTCAGTCTTCAGTGTTCCTGAACGAACCGTGGTGTTGCAAGGGGGAGCCCAACGTGGCTCCCTGTGCATAAGCATCATTTGATAAAGCTTTCTCACCACTCACATTTGCATGATAAATTTATGGACTCTGGCTTTACCAGCTTGATTGAACACATTGAATTTTGCTAAGAACAGCATGTCGACTAGCACAGTCAGCATCCATATACATCTGGGAAAACTGCAACTGTTAGAATTGTGCCCTGGGACTGAAGACAAGAAAAGCTTTGTCAGCTGTCAGACATTTTCCTAAACTATGTGTTTTACAGGTGATGAATGAAAAGTGTTGCTAATATTCAATGCACTGCCTCATCTATTACTCTTCGGACTTTGATTGTTCCAAGGGTAAGGAGAGAAAGACTAAGAAAAGGCACAGGCATAGGAGAAATATTTGCTTTTACTGCTAAGGAGACAAGAAACAAAGAAAAATTATAAGCGTAAAAAGTGGGTCTGAAAAAGCAGCTGGAGGTTGATTTGCACAGAGCAATGCTCTATGGCAATGATTCACTTTAGAAAAGATTATTATCTCTGGAAATCCGACAGAGGGCTGATAACCAGAATCTATACAGAACTCAGAAAAATCAGCAAGAAAAAATCGAACAGCCCTATCAAAAGGTGGGCAAAGGAGATGAACAGAAACTTTTCAAAAGAAGACAGAATAATGGCCAAAAAA
>CAUYSK010119823.1:0-10162 GCA_963575035.1 Avahi laniger
CAAAGCCAGATTTGAAGAAACCTTCCACTTCTACTCTGCCATTCACCAGACCTGGCACTAGGTGTCTATTTCCAATCTAGGTTTCCTCTAATTCTGATTTGCCAATGTAATACAAGGACCCATATCTGAATTGAAATTCTCATAAATGTAAGAAGGAGAATATATTCTTGTACATAGGAAAAGAGATGGAAGAATTAGAAGCTTAAGAGAATTCACTGAGCTCATGAAAGCCTCAATCCAATCTCCTGGTGACAGTGATCTACTGTTGGATTGCTTCTATACACATTTCTTAAGTGAAGTCGTTTCTATAACCATGTAAGTCTCTGGTGCTGATAATATTTAGCTTTTGACATTTTAAATTCTTCAAACCCATTTATTCAACAAAGATATATGTGCAACTATTCTGTGCCCAAAACTGCATTAGATTTTATTAAAAGATAAAATATAAGAAAGAGACAGGGTCCATGCCTTGAGAATATTTCAGTCTGTTACCCAACACTGTCAAAATTTAGACTCTCCAAGAAAATGCAGAAAATAATTACTAAGACAGACTATATAATCAGGTACATAATAACTGAAACACAGACTCTGAGGAACAAAGGCGCCCACTGTGGGCAGTCACTGTCCCTTCTTCACATGGATGCTGGCACCGAGGGTGAAACAACTCACCCAGGGACACAAAGCTGTAATAGTTGGTGGTGGAGTTCAGACTCAAAATTGGCCTCATAGTTTCCATTCCAGTACTGGTTTCACCACCTACAAATTATAAAGAGTTAAACTGTGTTCTAATCTACGATTTACCAACTGAGAAAAATAGATTTAGGGGATTGAAGTCACAAGTAGAATTTAGTGGACATAAGTGAGCTTATGTGCGTTTTTCAAACAAAAACAAACATGACACACCAAATAAAAGGAAAGTCAACATTTAATTAAAGGAAAGTCAACAATTAACAAATATCACATATTTGATTTGGGAACTCTAGAAACAGGCATTCCTCACTTCCTCCAAATAAAATTTTATTCTAATAGTTAGGATTGAAACAAATGCTAACTGTATCAACTAGACTAGTATATTGAAGCTGTGGCCAGGCTGGCTAGCTAAATAGTTATTTTCCATCCCTGGAGTTCAAAGAGGACGATTTAGATCTCTTCCTTCTGGAACACTGAAGAAAAATAGTGATTTATAAGTGTAAATATAGCTCTGCTCTTCTAGTCATTATTCTGGGGAAGAAGATTAAGTGGACAGCTATGTGAGACTATGGGGATTTGACATATGATTAACAAGAATTATTAATTACCTGGCCTTTTTCCCTTCCCCACCAAGCCAGCAGGCAGGATAGGCATAGAAGTATATATGAAACAAAGCAGACAGAAAGGACTAAGGAGAGTCAGAAAAGGATTCTTGAAGGAGATAACCAAGGAAATTTATCTCTTCAGGATCATGAAAGAAGAAAGTTTCACCCAAATGAAATAAAATATTTGGAAGTTATATGACTGATAAGGGTCTGGGACCCAGACTATATAAAGAATTTTCACAACTCAATAGCAAAAAGACAAACAACCTGACCAAAAATAGGCAAAGGACTTAAATAGACATTTCTCTAAAAAATATATACATACTGAGCAATGGGCTCATTGAATAAAAAAATTTTTAAAAAGTTATACAAATGGCAAAAAACAAACACAAGAAAAAATGCTTAAAATCATTGGTCATTAGGGAAATGCAAATCAAAGCAACAATGAGATAGCACCTCACACTCACTAAGACATCTATAACCAAAAAATTTTTAAGGAAAATAACAAGTATTGATGAGGATGTGCAGAAATTGGAACACTCATACATTGTTGGTGGGATTGTAAAATAGTACAGTACTATTCACAATACCTGAAAGGCTGAAACAACTGAAACGTCTATCAACTCATGAATAGATAAATAAATTATGGTATATCCATACAACAGAATAGTATTTGGACATTAACAAAAATGAAATACTGATACATGCCACAATGTGGATGACTCTCAAAACCATGGCAAGTGAAAGAAACCAGACAAAAAGTCACATACTGAATGACTTCATTTATATGAAATATCAAGAATAGGTAAATTCAGAGAGACAGTGCAGATTGGTAGTTTCCAGGGGCTGATGGGGGGCAGGAATAAGAAACAACTGCTTCATGGGATGATGAAAATGGTTTGGAATTAAATAGAATTAGTGATTGCAGCACATTGTGAATGTACTAAATGCCACTGAACTGTTCACTTGAAAAATGAATTATTTTATGTTATGTGAATTTTACCTCAATAAAAAAATTGTCTCACCCAGTTTAAAGTTTTAAAACAACTCATTTCAACTTTGAGTTGTCACTCAAAGTCTCTCATTAACTACAGTGGAAACTTGGGGCTATGATATCAACTATAATTTTAACCAAGGATGACCAAAAGTATTTGGTGCTTATTTATATTAAATTCCACAGTAAATAAATATAATGATGTTGATAGGACAAGTGAAGTTGCTGATATTGTAGTATTTATTAGACGATGTATTTACCTGCTTAAGATCTATCTGTTCCACTAGGCCATGAGTTTCCTGGTAGAAGGAGCCAACTCATATTGATCCTGTATCCAAAGACATAAGCTGGCATATCTCAAGCATTCAGTGAGCCTGTTTAATGGATGAATGATTTTGCCTAAAGCCTCTAAAATTGCAAATTCCATATGATAGGAGTTCATGAATTGTTTTTGCCTTGATAGAATTAAAATTGAATAAAAGCATAAGTAGAAACAAATTGTTGTGAACAGTGTTCTTCTAGATCAAGTACAATTAGTATTTATCTTGAAATGTTCCTTGATTTCCTATGAAAAATTACTTCAATATATTTTTCTCATTTTACTTAAGAAGTCATTTCATATGAATCAATGAAAGCATTGATTCAGATTTGCTGAAATACTTAACTTTTATTTTCGATTTATTTTATTCATTTTGAAATATAGGAAGAATATATTCCAACATTGCACTGAAAAAGCAAGCCTAAAACTTCAAAAAATTATTTAAATAACTTAATGAAATAGAAGATACATTGCTATTTTTAGGAGCCTTTACTGAGACTGCTTAGTAAAAGTCAGATTTGCTTAAAAGAAATCATAGGGGAAAATTGAAAATTTTAATGCAGTATAAATGTGTATAAATATATTTATGAAAAGCTATATGATCTTTCAAGTTAAGTGAGTTAGCACATCTGAAGCAGCTGGATGATAGATAAATACATGTAAAATCTTCTTTCCATAAGGTTCTTTATGCAGTTGCGTAAATGCAAAGTGTAATAGTTCTTCCCAAGGGAAGAACAAAATTTAAGGGTTAAAAACTCACTCAGATAGTTTTTCTAACAAATATTTTTTTCTAATAGGCCGATAAAGTGACATTTTTTCCATTATAAATTGGTAGTTTCATCTTTTGTCCTAAAGGTATCTATTTATATTAGATGGATATTCAATACCTAAGAAAGTTTTATTTACAGAATTTTTTCCTGGGAACTTTGCCTAACAAAATTATTTAATTAAATCATTCTCCAATTATATATTGAGTATCTGTGGAAGAATTAAATATTTGCACTGACAATTCACTCATTTTTCCAGAATTGCTGGACGTGAAATAACAAATACTCTACCTAAGAATGTATAATGTTAATGAAAACTATAATCTTTAATGCAATATGTTGAGAGAGAGGTTTTCTAAAAGAAAATGATATCTATTCAGACATAAGCATTGCAGTGGGAATACATGTGCCACAGTAAACTGTGTATTGAGGGAGGTAAAGGAAGACAAAGGTTTTTAAAGTGAAAAATGAGGAGGATAATTGTTTGAGATAATTGTCGTTGGCTACAAGGATCGACAGCAAGGGCGGTCCCAGTCTGAGGCCAGACAGGCAGTTGCGGGCAGGTGTCCTTGCAGGAGCATTTTCTGTGTGCAGGGTTGTAACAAGCTTTGGGCAAGACTGGTTTTTGCAGTCTCCTGCCAGTTATTTTGCTATCAGAATCCCTCCTGCATGGCCTCCCTGGCTGTTTGTCAGGGTATGTTTAACACAAGCGACTCCATTTTCACTCTGATAACTTTCACAGACACTCGGGGGTTCCCAGGGAAGCCGTCTTCGCCGTCGCTGTCCGTTGCTGTCGGGCTGGGCACAGCAGGATGAGGCCGGCCACTGCCCACCGGAAAGGGACCTGTGAAAACCAGTCTGCCTTCAGGGTTGCTTCCCCAGCGCCTCTTCTCCCTCCCACCCGCCGGAGTTTTATTCCGAAACTTAAGAAACAGTGGGATGGACGTCCCTGGGGTCGCGCTGAGGGATGCTTTTGCGGGTCAGGGTCTTGCGCACCTGCCCACCCACCGCTGTCTCAGGCTGGGTTTCCCTGAAAACTGAGTCTGAAGAGATTTTCTGTGCAGGTTTCTGGGGGGCTGGGTCCTGATCAGCACCTCTAGGGAGTGAGGAAAGCAGACGTGGCCAAAGGGAGAAGTCGCAGCTGCAGCAGAGGCCTCAGCCGCCCGGGCCTTGGGAAGGAGGCTGGGCTCTTCCCCAGGACCAGAGAGCCGCTGTCACCGCACAGCTGCGAGCCCTGCGTGCAGCACTGAGAACCTCCGCACCGCGTTCTGACCTTTAGCATGGCTTGGTCCTCGCTGAATCTCATTTCTTTTTCTGTAAAATAGATAAACTGGAAAAGATTAGTAGCTCCAAAACTGGTTTACCCTTCGGAATCACCCAAGAATGCCTATTAAAGACACAGATTCCCTGAGTGACATGTAACGATTCTGACCCGATAGATCTGAGGGGAGGGGGCAGGGCGGAGAAGGGAGGGGCTGGAAAAGCTGTTAGGGACAGACGCCCTCGGTGAATCTGATGCATTCCTCCAAGCCAACACCCTAACATTCTTCAACTCCTGGTAATTGAACGTACAATGCATCACAGGTATACTGTAATAAAAACAGAAACAAGATCTACCTGTTGAATCAAACATTACTGGGTGGGGTGTCTTTGATGTTTCAGCTGCCACTTGCTCCACATGTCAACACAACTCTGGGTGAGAAACAGAAAATTTACCTTCTCGTTGTACACATGTACATCAGATTCACACAACCGTGGGTGAAGTCTTACAACAAAGTCATTTAAAAGTAATGAAACGAGCTTTCGTGACTATGAGAGTTAGAGGGAAATTTTGAGATCTGAGTATTTTCACGTCGGCTGAAAGACAACCAATAATTTCTCAGTCCAATTTGTGAACATGAGCAATTTTTGTTTTACCTTGTCTGCTCCCTAGCACAATGGAAAGACATCAGAATTGCAGCATCTCATTTCTGAACTTACAACGTAATTCAAACAAGAGTAGCAGGTTTCTCCCATCTCTGCCATTGTGATTTCACAATTACCTATCGGTCTCAAAAGATAATTTGTCAAGAAAATGGAAGAATCATTAGCTTTAGAAATATCTCTCTAGTAGACATTTCATTTAAGTAAGGGAATAGATAAGGCTATTTCCCATTCAGAGCAATCACCTTCATGTGATAAACTAATCATCCTCTGAAAAAGAAATAGTTCTCAAAATAGGTATGCATTTAAATTGAGCTACGCTAAAAAGGCAGGCTACAAAACATTAAAAAGAAGCTACAAAGAAGCTACCTACCTGTTTGGGTAGAGTTTACAATCAGGTACTAACTAACTTAAACTGAGCCATATAATTGTCTTAATGGACAAGTAGATCTACCTGTCAAAACAACTCATTAAGTTTATTCTTTCTTTTCAGTCTGTGTTCTTCCTTGTTAGGGAATTCTCTGTTAGACGTTACTATTCTTTTTCTACCCAAAGATTTTTACTTGGGAAGACCCACGGTCCCTGCTCCCACTTACAGGGCCTGCCAGACTGCTGTGTCGACACAGGACTCACTCCAGGATCAAGTCTTCTGGGGAGCGGGCAGTGGATGCTTATCTGCTGGCTACGCCTGGGAGATCCACAAAGGTGTGCCCATGAGGGAAGGCCCGAGGCTGCCAGAGAAGCTCTGCCACCCCCAAACTGGTGCTGGAGGCTATCCGCACCTGCTTCGTCCTCACCCAGTATCTGGTCACTTGCAGCTTCATTAATTCCTGCGAGTGCTGAGGCTAGGCTCCCTCTGAATTGTTTCTTGTTCCTCACTCAGATTTGGTGCCTTCCCCTGTGCTAACCCTGGCCCTATCTGCCCCTGTCCCTGCCAAAGCTCTGCTTGTGTTTCTTGAACTAGCTGGAGCAGCAATGGACTGGGCCATTCCAATGATACTTCACACTCATCCACTTCCTGTTCTCAGTTTCCCAACTTTCAAAGCAACTGATACAGAATAAAGGCTCTGCTACAAATTTTTTAAAAAGCAAGCTTTTACTTATCTACAAACCGTTTAAAACAGTATTGCATTAGAAAAGGACAAGAGGGAAAAAAAACAAAATTCAGGATAAACAATTTAAAAAACAAGTTAAACTACCCATACATAATGAAAGTTTACCCAGTATATCTTACAAAGTTTACTCCCTTATTCAGAATTATTTGTTAGGAGTAACCACCATTAAGTTAGTGTTGTGTTGGAGACAGTGACAGGCTGCTTCTCCAGAAATAGGATGAATTTACCCTCCCTCCACATGCATTGAGGACTGGGTTTTGGCCTCCTAACCACACCCTCCCAGCATTTGATCCCCACAAACCCAGTTCTGGTTCCCTTTTTCATCCTGTCCTGGACTTAGGGATTCTTAGCCTTTGAACTTCCCCATATCCCTGCCCTCCCACCTGGTACTGTCTCCTCATACAGACTTCACAGTTCTTCACTTTTCTTCCATGGACACTCTCTAGATTTGGTCTTCTTCTAATAGCCTTGCAGATTTTTGCTGAGGAGTAACCTGTTGCAGCAGTAAATGTAAGGGTTTGGAATAATTCTCTAGTCACTAATATAAATTACATGGAGGAAAGTTTAAATAAACACAGTGATTTATTGTTCATGTCTCATTAAGATTTTTATGCTACATTCAACAAACAGAGAAGGAAATTTCCTCAACTTGATAAAGGGCATTTATGAAAAACTTAGAGCTAACACCATACTTAATGATGAAAGACTATATTCTCTCCCTTTAATATCAGGAATAAGACAGAGGTGGTCACTCTACCTACTTCTATCCAACATTGTACTGGAGATTTAAGCCAGGGCAATTAGGCAAGAAAAGAAATAAAAGGCATCCGGATTGGAAAGGAAGAAGTAAAACTATATTTGCAGATGACAAAATGTTTCATATAGAAAATTCCAACATATCCACTCAAAAACTATTAGAATAAATAAGTTCAGCAGAGTTGCTGGATACATGGCTAATATACAAAAATCAACTATATTTCTGAGCAATAGCAAAGAACAAATCAAAAACAAAACTAAGAAAAGAAATCATTTAAAATAGCATCAAGAATAAAATACATAAGAATAAGTTTAACAAAAAGTATAAAACATATTCACTGAAAACTGAAAAACATCACTGAAGGAAATTAAAGCAGACCTAAAGAAATGGAAAGATATCCATGTTCATGGATTGAGAGACACCGCAGTGTGACGGTGGCAAATTGATCTGTAGGTTTAACACAATCCCAATCAAAACCGCAGCTGGCTTCTTTGCAAATTTGACAAATGCATCATAAATTCATATGAAAATTCAAGGGACTCCAAACTGTCAAAATAATGTTAAAAATGAGCAAGTTGCATGACTCACGCTTCCCAATTTCAAAACTTACTAGAAAGCTACAATGATCAAGAAAATGTGGGGCTGGCATAAAACTACACGTATGGAATAGAATTGGAAGCCCAGAAATAAATCCTACATTTACAGTTAATTGCTTTTCAACAAAGGTGCCAAGATAATTCAATGGGGAAAAAATAGTCTTTTCAACAATTGCTCTGGAATAATTTAATATCCATATGCAAAACAATTAAGAAGTTGGATCCCCACTTCACACCAAAAATTAACTCAAAAGGGATCAAAAACCTAATGTAAGAGCTAAAACTGCAAAAGTATCAGAAAAAAGGCATAGACTTAAATTTCAGTAACCTTGGACTTAGGTAATGATTTTTTGTATATGACATCAAAAGCACAAGCAACAAAAGAAAAGATAGATAAATTGGACATTATCGACATTAAAAACTTTTGTCCTACGAGGAAACCTATCAAAAAAATGAAAAAGATAACTCATAGAATTGGAAAAAGTTTTGCAAATTGTATTTCTGTGATGCCCATGTATCTAAAATATATCAAGAACTCCAACAATTCAATAATAAAAAAGACAACCCAATTTTAAACATGGACAAAGAATCTAGTAGACATTTCTTCAAAGAAGATATAAAAATGGTTGATAAGCACATGAAAAAATGTTTCAAAATCATTAGTCATTAATAAAATGCAAATAAAAACTAAAATGAGAAATCACTTCACACCCACAAGAAAGGCTGTAATCAAAAAGACATAATAAAAAGTGTTGGTGAAGTTGTGAAGTTGAGACCCTCATATACTGCTGGTGGCTATGTAAAATGGTGTAGCCACTTAGGAAAACAGTCTGCAGTTTCTCAAAAATTTAAACATAGAGTTACTTTATGGCCCAGCTATTCAACTCTTAGGCATATACCCAAAAGAAATGAAAACATATATCCAATTTAGTATTGAGTAAACATGGTGTTTGTTTTCCATTTTTGCAATACTTCACTCAGAAGAATGGTCTCCAGTTCCATCCAGGTTGTTACAGAAGATACTAGATCACCATTTTTTTATGGCTGAGTAGTACTCTATGGTATACATATACCACCCTTTATTAATCCACTCATGGATTGATGGGCACTTGGGTTGTTTATACATCTTTGCAATTGAAAATTGTGCTGCTATAAACACTCAAGTGCAAGTGTCTTTTTTATAAAATCTTTTTTTCCTTTGGGTAAATACCTAGTAGAGGGATTGCTTAATCAAATGGTAAGTCTACTTTTAGTTTGTAAACAAAACGTGTGTACCCATGTAATATTCTGAAATTAAAAAAAGAAAAAAGAAAAAAATAATAAAATTTTGTTTAGTTAATGTGAAAATATTATATATATTCACACAAAAACTTGTACACAAGTATTATGTTAGCAGCATAGTGCATAATATCCAAAAAGGGGAAATGACCCTAATGTCTGCAAACAGATAAAAGGGTAATTTATTATATGATACATCCATATAACAAACCATTATTCAACAATAAAAACAAATGAAGTACTGATACACACTAAACTATGGGCAAACCTCGAAAACATTGCATTCAGTAAAAAAGTCCAGTTATGAAAGACCAAACAGTGTAAAGTTCCATTTATATGAAATGTCCAGAGTCAGCAAATCTATTGGACAGAAAGTAGATGATTTGTCACCTAGGACTTCTGGAGATAGAGGGACTGGAGCATGGGGGTGATGGCTAAAGATTTCTTTTCAGGGTGAAGAAAATGTTGTAGAATTTATTGTGATGCTGGATGCACAGTTCTGTGCATATACTAAAAGTGATTGAAGTGTACACTTTAAATAGCTTAATTGACCAAAATAAATGAGTGGGACCTGATCAAGTTAAAAAGCTTTGGCCGGGGGTGGTGGCTCACGCCTGTAATCCTAGCACTCTGTGAGGCCGAGGCAAGCGGATTGTTTGAGCTCAGGAGTTCGAGACCAGCCTGAACAAGAGCAAGACCCCGCCTCTACTAAAAATAGAAAGAAATTAATCGGATGACTAAAACTATATAGAAAAAATTAGCCGGGCATGGTGGCACATGCCTGTAGTCCCAGCTACCTGGGAGGCTGAGGCAGGAGGATCGCTTGAGCCCAGGAGTTTGAGGTTGCTATGAGCTAAGATGACGCCACGGCACTCTAGCCTGGACAACACAGTGAGACTCTGTCTCAAGGAAAAAAAAAAAAACTAAATATGCTTAAGAAGAGCTCTACGTGGGGTAGGAGAACAAACTAAATATGCAACTACCATATGACCCAGAAATTGCTCTCCTGGGCATTTATTCTGAGAAATAAAAATTTATGTTCACTCAAAAATCTGCACATGAATAATGTTTTTAGAGGCTTTGTTCATAATAAACAAAACTGGCAAGCAGGTGAGTGG
>CAUYSK010119825.1:0-17982 GCA_963575035.1 Avahi laniger
ACGATTCATTGCTTTTTAATATATGCACAGAGTTATGCGACCATCTCACGATTTAATTTTAGACCTCTCCCTCCACAAAAAAACACTGTACTCATGATCCCTATACTACCAGCCCCGGGAAACCTGGGACCGATAATCTACTTTTCTCCGTAGATTTAACTACTCTGGAGTTTTCATATAAATGAAATCCTACAATCTGTGACCTCTGCATCTGGCTTCCTTCAGTTAGCACAAAATTTTCAAGGTTTATCCTTGCTGTAGCACGTATCAGTACGTCACTCCTTTTTATTGCCAAGTAACATTCTATCACATAGATATATAATGTTTTGTTCATCCATTTATCAGTTGGTAGACGTTTGGGTTGTTTTTCACCTTTTGGCTACTATGTGTAACACTGCTATGAACGTTTGTGTGCAAGTTTTTTCCTGGACATAAGTTCTCATTTCTCTTCGGTATATATCTAGGAGTCAAACTGCTAGGTCGTATGATAACTGCATGTTGCACATTTTGAGGAACTGTCAGAGTGTTTACCAAAGTGGCTGTACCATTTTACGTTCCCAGAAACAGTGTACGAGGGTTCCAATTTCTCTGCATCCTTGCTAACACCATTATTTTCTGTCTTTTTGATTATAACCATCCTAGTGGGTATTAAGTCTTATCTCATGGTTTCTATTTGAATTTCTCTTATAACTTAACGATGTTAAGCATCTTTTCATGTGATTATTGACCATTTGTATATATTCTTTGGAGAAATGTCTGTTCAGATCTGTGCCCATTTCTAAATTGAGTTAACATTGTTTTTATTAATGAGTTGTAAAGGTGCTTTATATAGTCTGGATTCAAGCACGTTATCAGTTATGTGATTTACAAATATATTACGTGTGCCGTCTTTTCACTTTCTTGATGACGTACTCTGAAGAAAAGGGGTTTTTTAATTGATAAAGTCCATTTGATTATTTTTCTATTTTTGCTTATGCATTTGGTGTCGTATCTTAGAAACCGTTGCTTAACCTTACGAATATTTCTATACAATTATTAACCTATGTCTATAAATAATACAGCACTTGTCAAAATGGTTGAAACAATCTATTACTACAGCTAACAGTGGTTAAGGGTTTCCATTTCTTCACATTCTTGCCAAACCTTCGCAATCTCAGACTATTAATTATTTTGCCAGTCTGCTGATACTATAACTTGGTATCTCATTATTTTAACATGCAATTCTCTATTTATTTAGCTTCTTTTCCTATATTTCCATCTTCCTCCTCTGCGAATGGTCTATTAATGCCTTCCTCCATTTTTACTATCTTTTTCTCATTTTGGAAGATTTTTTGTATGCAATCGACAACAAATACCTCTCAGTTATATGTCATACAACATGCTTTCCAAGTGTGCAGGCTGTCCTTTTGAATGTTTGTGGTTTGCTTTAACGACTATTAATTTTACTGTTGTCAAATTCTAAAATGTTTCCCGTATTTTCTCAGTTTTTAATCTTTTTTGAACTTTAAGTCACATAAACACTATCCTCTAAGAAATGTTCTATAGTATAGCTTCTAATACAAAGGACACAGCAGCCAGGCTGTCTTGATTTAAATCTAGACTCTACCATGCATTAACTTCGTGACTTTTAACATGATCTTTAACTTCTCTGAACCTGTTTCCACATTTATACAATGAAGATAATAAGCACCTATACCTGTGGTCTACCCTAGACACATTAATTGCTGTAGCTATAAAACTATAAAACCATAAGTGTTTACACCTGGAAAGCCAAGTGCCCTTACCTTGCCCTGTGCTTAAACATCTACAAATGCAAGTATGAAGATATTAAAACATAAAAAGAATGCTGACATTTGTATTCTTGGATTTTTAAACTGTAAAATCACAAAGCAAATATATCAGTTACTGTCTATTAGTTAATATTTAATACAACTACAAGAATGACACTTTTTCTTACCCCTAGATCTTTTTTATTATTATGTAGATAATAAGGTAATGTTTCACTAAAAGCCGCAGGAATAATAAAATAATCCAGACTATAAAGTAAAACATTGTATTATAGAACTTCAGGAGGGAGGGGGGTAATTTTGCCAGAGTATTTGTAAAATACAAATAGATGATATGACATCTTCAGCAGATCTTTAAAAGCCCTTAAGTAGCAATATGTGAATCAAAACAAAGCCACAAAACAAAAAAACTTGCATTCTCATTCAGCTTGCAAAACTAAACTCTGGATTCGTAGTTACTGAAGAAATAATCAATGGACAGTTAGAAAGATTAGGATAAATACTAGAACAATTTTACCTGCTAAAGACACTTCATCAATTATTCTAAAACATTCTACAGCAACTGCCCAAAACTATAAAATCCAATGTGTAAATCTAGAGGATCCCAGTACAAGCGATATCCGACAGTGGAAAGGAACAATAACCACGTAATTTTACCATTAAGAAATCAATCTGTAGAGGTGTTACCACTCACTCTAAAAGTGTAAAGCCACAGATCGAATTTCTTATTTGCAGTCACAGATATTCAGGATACTTTGCAAGAAATCTCTCTAACATTTTAGAAGAGGAAAAAGAGAAAGATGCTCCATTGTTCAGTATGAGATGCAAAACTCTGTTAGAACTCAAATGTGTTCCTCAACTTTGTACTAACCTCAGATGCGGAGGTATTTTGGTTGAGAACAAACCATGCATAAGTTGCAACCCTGTGAGCACTAGATTATGACGGCCTATACATGCTTGCATACAGAGAACTTTTTACAAACTAGAATATATTAGAATATTATAATATACAGGGTGTCCCAAAAGTCTCCATACAATGGAAAATTTGACTAATGAATATTTTGTAAATAAAGATACATTTAGCTACAATTTCCCATTTTCCCTGTGTATGGTGACTTTTGGGACACCCTGTGTATTAGAATAAATAAGAAAATCAAAGCAGAATTACCAACTAAGAGCTTTATTAATACACTGAAATTTATTCTTGGTGGTGGTGTGTGTTTTTGTAATCTGTCTCTTAAAGAAAATGTTCCTGGGGCAAAGACCTAGTCTCAGCTTTCTAAACATTCAGCCTAAAGAGCAATCCTAGCATCAAATTTAAATGTAATTCCTAAAGAACTAAACTAAAACTCTGGGATCCCAAGTTCTGTTCTGGTCCAGGTACTGATAGTGAGACTTTAACAACTTTCTGCCACATTTTCCTCACTTGTAAAAATGAGAAAACCAAAGTAGATCATTGAAACAAACTAGATCTTCTTAAAATGAGAGTGTAGGTGCCGTTCGTATATGTTTCTGCTAGGTTTGTTTTAGGTTGTGTAGATGTTTGTGTACATAACGGCACTTTATTTTCTGTTAAAGGAAAGTTTCAGCTCGATCATCCCACACACAAACTACTTCCGTTCTTACTTGAAAGCAAATTCCTTTTCAAGGTTCACAGTACATTAGAGACAGCTGCATGGCTGAGCTTCCTCCAGAAACTTTAAAAAGCTGCAGATGTAGCCCATGCATGACATGGATTACGGAATGAGACCATCTTAAGCATCTGGATGGCCTCTTCTGTTACCCTCTCTTTATTTTATACATTCTGGGGTGTCGCCTGTGTACACTGAGTGGGGTGTGTGCGTGCATGTGTATTTGTGTGTGTGTGTGTGTGTGTGTCTATTTTTTTTTTTTTTAAATCAAGTCCCTGAAGGAATGCAGGAGTTCTCTAAACTAACCTGAGTGCTAACTTTGAAAGATACAGTAGAAAGTGTATTTCCAGTTAATGACATTTTAATAACAGACAATCACTACCCATTGACCTCCAAAAAGGAAAATGGGACATCACCTACATACTCTCCCTGGGTATGTTTCCATATTGTTCTGGAATTTAAACGTGTTTGTCTGGAAAACGCAATTCTGAACTCAGAACCTAGATACTAGGTTCCAGAATGCTAGTACCAGAATACTAAACTGAAGTAGTAAGGATTTTGCTGTACAACTTTTCCAGCAGAAGCATAAAAGGAAGTTATGACTTGGTTTCTTTCCAGGACGATCCCCAAAACTGCCTAGATAGCCATAAAGACACCAACAATTTTCACTGGCAATAACGTATTTAATACAATTGGGGGTGAGCACAGGTTTAAGAGTATCCAAACAGCAGTACGGTGTTTTCTGAGGGGGTTCACAGAACGAAACTCTAAAAAGATTTCCAGGAGCCTAACAGGTGTCTAATGACTATCTGGAGACAGAAATCATTTAATCAAATATATCTGAGGAAGAGACAGGAACTCTGGGATTCCCATTTCGTTTCGCTCTCCTAGAAATCCTTCAGCTAATACTTGGATTGTTCCAAGTAAATGAAGATTTCTTATCCTTTCCTTCTCATTAGGGCCAACGTTTGAATAGCGCTAGGACAATTGTTTTATTAAACAATAGGTCAATGCTGATGTAATATTTCATGAAAGAATGTCCACACCGGGTATGTGGGTAAACTACTTTGGAAACAAGTCCTGACAGTTCCTTTTAAATACACATGAATCACACAGTTTCATTTCTTGGTCAGAAGAGGAAGGTTAGAGGCTGTGTCCCCAGGTAAAGAATAAACTGATTAACTCGAATCCAGTGTGTACACGATCTCTTGGGATCGCTTACTAAGTTGAAGTCTTCTGAGCTCAGCTCCCAAATACTTGGTTTAATAAGTATGGGACGGGGTATTGGGAGCTGTATCTTAAAAACCACCTATAGTGATTCTGATGTAGGAAATACGTAGAACCATGCTGCAAAAACCGCAGACGCTGTGTTCCTCAAATGAATGCATGTTGGTCAGACGCTGCTCCCTTGCTAATTCCACTCAGCAACCACCACAGCAAGCCTTCAGCCCGAGCTCCCTGAACATCTGCATAAAACCCTCCAGTCCCATCACTTGGGCAAGAACGAGCTAGAAAAATCACCTGATCCTGAATTCAGGTCTCTTCTGCTACACTGCACTAAGCTGCCACGGAGAAAAACGCATTGGCCGACTGCTATATTATTGTTGGCAAGCACCGAAATTTGCTCAAAACCCTTACAAATGAAACCCAGCTGCTTAAGCTCAATACCAGATGTCTCCTACAATGTGTGGCTTTGATAGATTAAATTGAGCATAAGAAAGAGATGAAATATATGAAAATCTAATTTGCAAGATGTTTGTCATTAAGTCTATTTAACTAAAAAAGACAGAATTATATGTTTCATCATAAGAGGTTAAGTAGGGTAGATTAATACTATTCATAATAGCTACTAAAATGCTTATGCAATGGATAAACTGTCTGGTGTATATGCATAAAATCCAGTCCAGAAACAACCTCCAAAAATGCCCCATTGAAAGAAATGTCGTATGTTTGTAAAATCGCGTGATTTGGCATCAGGCTCTTTTTCTTTAGACCCATCCTCCAATTTGAACATGATTCACTCAGGCCCTAGGAAATTAAGTAGGAAATATTTAGTGACATTGTCTGATTTCAATAAACTGTAATAATCCTATGAAAACATAATGTATAAGAACCATATGTGTGTGGATATATATATAATACATCTAAGGAAATGTATGAAATAAAAAGGCAATTTGTTTAGCAATTTCGATTAAGTGGTATCTACCTCTCTTCTGTTATCATGTTAGGATGGAACTTGGTGGTGGTGTTGGTGGGGGTGTTATTCTTGTTGTTGTTGTTTTCCATATCACTGCACGGTTCTTAATAACCTCAGCTAATTCAGAGGCTGAGTTGAATTCAGAGAAGCCACTCAAACACACCTCCAAAGGGCTGCTTCACTTTCCCTTACTCAAAATGACCTAATATTTCATTGATAAATACAGCATATTATTCTTACATTAAGTTTTTTAAAAAAAAATAGGAACGTAAAAAGAATTATTTTGTAATGGAATTTGAATACTTATTCATATTTGTGCATATTAACTCTAAGCAAGATATTCAGCTGCGATTCAGCCTCATAAAAAAGTACATAATCATTAAAATGATACATACGCAAGCAGCAAGGTTTTATATTTTTCAGACTTGAAAATACTGATTTGAAATATGATTTCGTTTTTTAAAATTTGAAAAAAAAATAGTTTTCTTTTAGAGAGAAGACAAAATAGAGGTGAACACTTTAGCAAAGACGTAGTTTGGTATTTCTATAAACATAGTAACAGGAAGATAATTTTAGGCAGAGTTTGCAAAACGAACCTTGGCTCAGATTTTCTGAAGCTGCACAGTACTGGTCTTGGCATTTTGAAGAGAAAGGAAAGGAGAGAGCAGACACACGCCAGCAAGAAGAGGGGAACGTACACAACCCCTCAGATACAGACAGACAGACAAGTCGAAGCTCAAACCCTCATGGCCCTCTGGGTCCCAGGAGGCCTGTGTTTCCTTTGGGTTTTTTTGTTTGTTTGTTTTTTTAATGTCTCTATTCCACTTTTTTCTCTGCTCAAGATTCTGTTCTTTATAACCAAAGTATCAGTGCTAATCATAGTAGCTCACACTTGAAGGTAAACAGAAATGGCGAGAAAAAAATTTAATATGCTTTACTATATTAAATTTTCTCACCCTTGGCTGATGTCTTATCAATGCAGTTCCCATATCACGAAGTTCCACAACTGATGAAAAAGTGGTGTAAGTCACTGTTTCTTTATACGTAAAAGTCCCACTAAATTTGTGAAGATGTCAATGTGAATTATGGGGACCTTACGTACCACAAGACACTGTAAAAAACGATGGACCGAAGACAATTTTCGGCACGTGCTCAACAAGTTTTTAAACAGTGAATTAGAAAACGTACATTAATTTTCCTCCGGACTCCAGAAGAAATCAGAAGCACAGTTTCAGATGTTACGTTCCCACAATCTGATCAAATGAACAATATATAGTGCTAGCCTCAAACTCACACCCTGTTCAAAGACTATAAATGTAACATTTCTGAGATGTTCTTTGTGAAAAATATACCTTGCAATTACTATTTTAACAAACGAATGAAACTTATATAGAACAATCTGCCAGAACTAAAAAATCTGTTAAGTCACTACACACTAATTGTTTCATATTATTTCTGCCACCATCTTGAAATCTTGAATTTCTACAGCATCTTTTATTTAAAGAGTAAAAAATAATCACAAATCATCTTCATTTACTGTTAAAATAATTGTTTAGGAACTATAGAAATACATTACCCTTATTTTTAGTAGTAAACATTTTCTGTATACTAAAGTTCAAGTGAGAAATATTATAGTGTTTTTTAAGTAATTTTTAAAAACATATAGCTAATAAATGTCACTTATTAGCCAATAGCAATTCAGTATAAACAAAGGAGCACTGGAAGTATTCGTATTACTATTATAAGTGACAACAGCAGCTTTGTTAAGTGATTGGTTGATTGGTTTGGGGACAGGGTCTTGCTCTGTCACTCAGGCAGGAGTGCAGTGGAACAATCACAGCGATCCTCCTACCTCAGCCTCCGAGCAGGTGGGACTATACAAGCGCACACCACCACACCCAGCTAATGTTTTTATTTTTTGTAGAGACGGGGTCTCGCTATGTTGCCCAGGCTGGTCTCCAACTCCAGGCCTCAAGTGATCCTCCTGCCTCAGTCTCCCAAAGTGCTGAGATTACAAATGTGAATCACTGAGCCCAGCTGTTAAATTTTTTTGGTTGCCAATCTAATCCAAACTCTCTTCTTGAAAAACTGCTCCTGTCCACAATATCTATTATTGTCTAGCAGTCATCTTGGTATAGGGTGACTATACATTCCAGTTAATTTACATTTGATTATTCTAAGAGTCAGCGGCCAATCAAATTCTCTCTCCAAAAAATTAAAAACAGAAGACAGTAGAACAATTATCGGTTAACTCTGGAGAGAGAAGTAAAAAAAGTCTTGGAACATCAGGGATGGCAGTCACCAATTTAGGTCACATGAGAAATAACGCATCTGTCCAGGGATACAGCAATGAATAAAACGGACAGAGCGTGTTCCTCTGAGCAGCTCAGCTTCCAGCAGGAGAGCGACATGTATAACGATAAATCATGACACGTACTACAAAGGAAAATAAAACTTACAGTGAGGGGATAGATAAAGGGAATTTCATTTAATTTTGACTCTTAAGGAAAACTTAACTAAATGGCATTTAAGCAAATGTATGGATAAGCAGAGTAGAAAGGCAAAGAACTTTCCAGATTGCGGAAAATCACATGAGAAATGTCTGAGTGAGGAAAAAGTCTGGATCTTGCTACTGCTGCTGCTGCTATTGTTTCTGGACAGTAATAACATGCGGCTGATGCTCAGTAGTGAGATGAGCTGCAGAGCTGATACCAAACTGTGCAGGTCGTATAAAGATCTGGATTTTACCCTAAGTGCAAGGAGCATCCATTAAAGAATTTTAAAGAGAAAGAAAAGAAGGGAGCAGACGCACACCAGCAAGGAGGAGGCAATGTTCACAAGGTCCCTCGGAGAGAAAGAGAGAAGTCGGAGCTCAAGTCCTCGTGGCCTTCTGGGTCCCAGGAGACCTGGGTTTCCTTTAGCTTTGTTTACTTTTCTTTTGGTTTTTATGTTTCCATTCCACTTCCTTCTCTAGTTAAGAGTCTGTTCTTTATCACCAAAATATCAATGGAAATAACATGATTTCATATGAATAATTATCAAGGGAATGTGAGAGAGATGGAATCAAGAAATCAGTTAATCCAAAAAGCTACAGCTTCTCCAGAGTTAAAAGAAAAATGGAGGAGCTTGGAATAAGAATCATGTTTTTCTGAGCTAATAGCCACAATCATCCTTACATATTTTAATATTTTAATATTAACATTCCCAAAACAACAAATATTAAGATAGATAAAGTACTTCACAGATGAACAAAAGTATAATAACCCAAGACCAAAAAGAGTCCATTTGGACCTAAAATGTAGTATAAGAAAGCTTGACAGAAAATTTAGCAGATTAAGATAATTTTCCTACAGTTAGATGTCAATACTTTCTCCTATTGGAGTATTTGCTCAACTTCCTGTAGCAATTCTAAAAATGAAGATGCACTTAAAAAGTGAGAAAAAAACCACATTCGTACATTTGTTCCTGTCAGTTCTAAATAAATAAAAGATTTAGAAGATGTGATCTCCGATTCAATTGGCTTACAGGGGGAAAAAGAAACTAAGTTGAGTTATACTGATGTTTCTAATATTATTATTCTTCCAAAAGCCTTCGTGTATTTGTTATTTAAAGATTAGAATTATATATGCATGGATGTTTGTACATACGTAAGACTTACAAATTGTTGCTGCCATTTTTAAAAGCATGTAACTTTAACAAAAAAGGTGAAACCAAATGATTTGAGTCCGCACCCAACAGTTATGTCGATGTGTCTTATCCAATCTACTCTGCGGAATTTGAGTTGAGAACTGTAGTTTAGCCATTTTCCTTCCAGGTAAATGACCACAGAGATCAGGTTTCTCCATCTGTGGTGCCCACAACTTGCAGTTACTGCCGATTAATAGCCTGAGATTAATTGTTGGAAATGCCACATAATAGCTGCGGTAGAAAACATTTTAAACACAGAACCACATGTATGCATTTAACAGCTGGGTCGGTCTAACAGTTCAGATTTTCACTGTATTTTGCCATATGGTAACACGGATCGTTTTTCACTTAAAATATTACCAAAAAGATGCCCTATAGCAATATTATCCTGCTACTTCTGGAACTATACATTCACGGCTATGTTCGTTACCCTCCTGTTATTAGATTTCCTATTTGCTCTAATTTTAATTAAAACATTTTACAACAGGCTTTTTTTTTTTTTAATTTTAATTAGTGCCAACCAGGTCAAACACAAATATTACAATAGGAAACCTATAGGAAATGATCTGGCAATGAGAAAGATGTAAAATCTCAGGTATCTAAAACTACAGGGACCATGAAGACCGGGGTTTGTTTTTGTTCACTGACCTTCAGAATGTTCCTGTGTCCAAGAGCAGCTGATTCCTACCTTCCTATCACCTCTCTGTCCTGGAACTGTCTTTACTGATGTAGAATCACTTCTAAGTTAAATGTGCCTGCCAACTTTTACTTTAATCTGATTGCTATAATAACCTATTACCATGATTTTATGGGGAAAAAAAAAAAAACCTGCAGAAATTTTCCCATGTACATTTCATCAGGAAGTAAATTAAAATGTCACCTTTTTAAATGCCAGAACATGAGGCCTGCCCATGTCAGGAAGGGCACACTGTTGTCACCCATGTGTCAGAACAACGAAGTCCTTTAGTTTTGAACTCTACTGGTCTACCATCTTTCTAACATTCCTAAATTCCTTTGGTGGTACTTGAGAAGAAAGGTAGTGAAGAAAACGATGCATTAATCCTGTCTTCCCATTGCACTGCATTCATGATGATTGTCTGTGAGTCTCTACCATGTTTGGGAAAATAAAGGCACAGGGTCGTATAAGTAGCTCAATTCTAAAAATAATCCATTCCGAGGAAAAAATGGACACTACAGATTTTTACCATGACAGGTCATATTTTCACTTTTAGGGAGGCAATTCCGCATTTCAGCATCCCTAAGTATCACAACGTGAAGCAATCACAATGTACCAATACAAAAACCATGAAAGTTCCAAATCTCTTCCAAGATGTACTCTTCCTTCCTTTTCTCTAAGCCTGTGTCTCCTTCAAGTAAAACATGTAAGATACGATTTAGGCAGTGATTAGACTTAGACTGATGAATCACCCTACACAAAAGCCATTCCTGCTACTGTCTCAAGTAGGAAAAGTTCTGCTTTCCACTTATTGACACTTTGTACCATTTGGGATGGAATTGCAACATCATATGTACCCCTTCCATATAAACCTTTTAGGTTTCCATGTATTTAATTAAGAGAATATTTTTATTTGCTTGACCTTCACACTCTCCGAATGTCTCAAGTTGTCATTTTGAAACACATTTTACTTTAAACAAGGATGTAAGGTCTCAGGGCATTAATACTGGTTTTGTTGTTCACTTAAAGAGTCATGACCACTTTGTCATCTGTGCTTCATTATCTTCCTTTTTTGGTGACCATCATTCTCCTAAAGTAGATGCAGAATTAACGATCACAAAGCATGTCACAAATTGTCAGGGAGTATTTAACTTTGTAGTCAAAGTTGCTTAATCTTGGTTAAACTCACAGTCCCCGTCTATAGTACATTCTGTGTGCATCGGGGCAAAATTATAAATAATACGAAGTATATTTTATGAAAAGTTACAGATAGAGAAATTCCTCAGAAAAAAAAAGTTCATTAGTGACAAAACTGGGGAAATCCACGGGGATTCAGCATGTCAATCACATTAAGATGAGCTAGCAGAATCTTAAACTCTTTTCTCAATGCACATTTCCAGCGTGGTTGCCTTTTATGTTTGCATAAATTAATTTTTATTAATAATGATATAACAATAGCAAATTCTCAGGCAGTATTGTGTGCCAGCCACTATTCACAGTGTTTATGTGTATTTACTTATTTAGTAGTCAAACCTATGGTAAATATAATTATTATCCCTTTTTCACGGGTGAGAAAATCGAGACGCCAATACGATAACTCATTTGAGTTTACACACCTAGTAAGTGACACAGCTAAGATTCAAACTCAGGCATTCTGGGTCCGGAATTCATACTCTTAACCACTATGATGTAAGATAAATTAAGTACACACACACACACACAAGAGCCCTGGGCGGGGAGTTTTTTAAAAGGCTCCCTAAACCTGTATGATCTCAAGAAGGTGAAGAATGTTTCTGGGCTTCGATCTCCTCACTGGAAAGGTAAGACATTATTTTATACAACATTAAGATACATTCTAAGATGAGCATTTTATGATTCAAAGAGTCCATCTGTAGCATATGACCTCTTTGCTTTTTATTAGCATAACTCAATGCTGCATTCAGGTATTCACACGTTCCAAGGATAATGCTAAAAGAGAATAAAAAATCATGCTCCGATAATGAAGCAATAGTAGCTGGAATAGAGGAATAACAATTTTACCTCACATCTATGATGCTTTGAGCTTCCTGGAATATTCTTAAGAAGCAGTTTCCCTGAGGTCTTTCTATTCTCTTCTAGAAGGTACCAGATTACAACAATTTCTGGATAATAAATTAGCAAACTAGGTAGATAAAATACTTATCATTCCTTCATATCAACATGCAAAAAACTCTTTTGAGTTACACTTATCATATCAATGTATACCAGAAATTAAAAGCATTTTTCCATAGAGCCCTGCCACAAAAATATGACATTGTAATAGTGTCACGGAATACTTTGAGACTATGAAAAGCTTAATTCTCCAAGTGCCAGTCAAAGGTACACAGTTTTCTGATATATAGTAGCCAAATTAATTCTATAAAATGCATTCACAAATATGTAAAGTTGAACTATAAATGCATTTCAATCTCATACATGTTCCCTCTATCACCTGGCTTAATTTTATGAAACCATTATTTCCTTATTTCTAACTTCGTAACTTCCTCATTCCAATGACTACCAAAGCTAGTTATTTCATATTCGTTAGGTTACCTTCTCATTTGAAAATAACTCCCCTCCTCTGAAAATACTTTTATTCAAAAACGTAAGATAAACTTTAAATATTGCTAACTAAAATTTTAGTTAACATGATACAAGAATAATTCTTCTGGACAAGATTATCACAAAGCAAGCCCCTGTTCTTAAATGTGGATAAACACTACATCTGACATAGTCACAAGCTATAATTACTGTCTTTATAAAATTCCAGATTTACTCAATGTATTCATATAAAAAATTATAATGAACTGCAAAGTCAATTAGCTACCTTACAAAAATCTAACAGTATTCAAATGACAATGATCAAAACAAGAGTTTGTTAGAATTGTTATTTTCTTAAACTCTTCACATATAAACTGTCTTAGTTTGTTGAGAATCAACTTGACACCCAGAGTTACAAAGTGGAGTGCACTGCATTCTGCACTGCGAGAGAAAGCAGCAACTTTAAATCCTTTTAAAAATGACTCTCATAAACTACCTAGGAAGCTTTGCCCTGGTAGAGAAAGCAGTAGAATCACAGAGCACTTGGAGGATGGAGGACAGAACTTTCTAGCCACTGAACTTCTGCCCTGAACTTTCCCTTCTGTGATAGGAGCCGGGAGCAGAGTTAACCCTGTGTGCGCTGTGGCGTGGGACACCGTCCCCTTACCCTTGGGTGCAGGGACAGAAGGGTGAGCAAGGAAGCGTGAAGCCACCAGTGTGGTCCTTCCAGCCAACGGAGCGGGCAGTGTGACCTGCCTGCTCCAGCCTCCTGTTTCCTGCCTTCCCTTCTCTCCCTGAGATTCCACTCCCTGCTGCCACTCTTGTCGGACCTTCCCGCAAGCCGCCAGCAAGCCCCAGACAGCACCGTGAAAGACGAGCCTGTCACAAACTGGTTCTGTCACCACGGAGCCTTCCTCGTGGGGACGACAACACAGGGCGGTGAGGACCCCAAGCCGGATCGTTTTCTTAAGAAAGGAGCCTGACCCAGCTGCCCACAGGAGGGCCGGCACCCGCCGGGGGGTCTGCTCTGGGCTGGCAGCGCCCAAGTCCCCAAACCTCCCCGGTGACGGGAACGCAAAGCAAAGCACACCTGCACAGCTTGTCTTTTCTACCGAAGTTTCCCTCTCTGCTAAGAACTGGGAGATGCAGAAAGGCAAGGAGAAATAATTTTGTTTTATCTGATAAAATGACAGAGACAGGGCAACACGAAGTGTCACACTATAGCAATTTTCTTACACCACATCAACGGTTAAATAAGGAAACAAACACCTTCGAATCGAGTGCACAGGTATGAAAAAAGGTCACACGTAAAAGGCATCTCTGCTAAATATTGCAAGTTAAAACATTTCAGTTCTGACTATGGTTTTAAGTTTCCCGTACAGAAAAAAAAAGTGCCGTGAACTTAACCAACCTTATTATGTAAATAAAACCAAGTAAGTTATTTAACTTTTTAAATTTTAACTGCAATTGTTCCTCAATGTAAACTAGGAACATTTTTGTGAAGTTTCGTTTTCCATGATATTGAATTTCTTTTTTTAACACTAAAGCCTTTTTTAAAAAAAAAAAAGTCTTTTGTTTTCTTTTACTCTGAGAACTGTCAATAATAAAAGAACAGCAAGAAATGTACATGGATTGTCTGTTAGAAACTACAGTGTTCCCACAGATACACACAGAAGTAGTGATTAAACCCCATCAGTTTGCCTAATAAAAGATTTATGAGTAAGGGAACAGATGTATTCCAATGGTTCTATCTAAGATATGATAGTATCTTTACTTGACATTCTAAAAATTATTTTCTTGGAAAAAAATCTCTGCTACCTTCTCACTTTCAGAGGATACCCCCTCCTCCCCCAGCCTGACCCCCACACCCCACCCTGCACCTCACAGCACGACTCTACTGGGTGCCACTCAAATCTATTCTCTCGGTGTAGCCCAACAATTGTTTTTTTTTATCATTTTACACACACTGCAATCAATCCAACCCGCGCCATGCATCCTTTCATAAGATGAAATTGAACATGTAGTATTTTTTAACCATACAGGAAATCTTTGACTATTCTGAACTTACTGAACTACACATTTTGTAATTCCCAGAAGCCACGCAACTTACTTGTCGGGAAGATGGAAGTTTGGGATGATGAAAAGGAACTATCCTTCAGCATCATTTATCCAGATCCCTTTTAAAGTTAAAAAGGGAGATGACTGGGGTGTAGTAATATGAATATGGGCGGCCGGGAACAGAGGGGTAACGTGTGGGAAAAGCAGACAAAAATCCAGCAACAGAATTTGCTGTTCAAACCTTCTATATTCGGCTCAGAGCCACACTGGCGACCACGGTTCCACTGCCAATTTGGAATCCAGCCTTGAGCTCTGGGGCAAGGAGTCAACGGCTGAAACGTGGGACCGCTCTCTGCTCACAGTTCCCCAATGTGGGCATCTGTAAATGGTTCGAAGCATAAAGAGAGAATCTCTGCTCTCTCTCCAGAACCCTAATTCAGTTCCAAACAGTTCGTATCAGTATCCATTTCTGATTCTGAACTATGTGCTAGTTGTAGATGCGCTCAAGAAACTCAAAATGCCACAAAACAAAATAAGATGTAAGAATGAAGTTAAACTATAGGACGTTTTAAGATGAAGTGCCCCCAAAGGAGTAAACATAGAAATTCTGAGTCAGGGGATGGATCAGACTGGGCCAAAGATTGAAGGAAGAGCCGGATGCTGAAAGATGAATTGAACTTACAGAGCAACAGCGGAGTTGGAGAGAAAAGAAATTATATTAGCAAAGCTTACAGGGAGGAATAAATATTTCATTTGTGCAATAGCATGAGAAGAAAAATCTTATTGGAACAGACAGCTCTTATTAGCAAGTGACCGGAGAGAAAGCTAGAGAGCGTGAAACCAAACCATGTAGGACTCTGAATACACGTTACACAGTTTAGAATATATATCATACAAATAACTAAAGGCTTTTGAGCAACTGGATGGCTTGACGAATAAAAAAAAAGGTTTAGGACTTCAGAATGTAGGAAGAACCTCTGAACCTCAACTTGCAACTATCTGGGAAGAACTAAAATTTAAATTAAGCACATGAGGAGAGGTTTCCATTAGTCGAACTTTTTTTAATACACATTTCTTTCATTTAGTAATATTAAAAAAATCAAGATGTATTCCTATTAATTCCGTTCATTTTACCTTTTATTATTAATATATGCTGGGTACCAAAAATGAAGGAGATGTTCTATATGATACATAATTAGGTCCCAGACTACCAGGCTCAAAAAAATAAATCTCATGAAACTCTCATTATGTACGTAAGAAATCCGGCTTGGCAAAACATTCTAGATTTGCATGTGATTTAACCCATTCACCTTAATGTACATCTTTTTATCCAGAGCTTACATTTGAATTTCCCAAATCCAATCTAATCAAGACTCCATCTGTACCAGGTCAATGACTGGTTTCAAAGCAGTTAAACCTTCAGTTCTCATTTCCTAACCGTAGAGCCGACTGCAGCGGGGAAATCAGGGTTGCCAAGTGGTTTGTTCCTTGCTCGCGAAGCTATTATAACTGATGCACTTAACCGCTCCGACAGAGTCTATTTTAATTTAATTAAATATTTATCTCTGAGAAGGAAGACCAGAAAGGAGAACGACAATGGTTTATAGTTGAGGTGTTCTCTTTTTCTGCTGAGAACAGCCAACTTCATTTTGCAAATGAATTTATCTGTCCAATGAAGCTTCAAAGAAAGTTCTGGGAGAAGATTAAAAGAAAGGTCTCAATTTGAAAAATGTATACCTGAAAGAAGCGCAAGTAAAGGAAAAAGGAGCACTGTGAAGAGTGCCACCAATACGAGGGGGGACGTGTCATCGCTGTACGTCATTTGCAGAATTATTACACAGACCCACGTGTTCTAGACTTATGGAGTCCTTGTTGTATAGAAGCAGCTTACTTGTGCTATCTGTGTAACCTGGGGTAGATTATTTAAACTCTCAGTTCTATAGTTTGCTCATTACCTAACTGTTAAGATTATCATACGGACTAAACAAACGAATACGAACTACTAAACAGTGCCCAGAACATAGGAAAACATCAGAAAATGTCAGAAAAATCAGAAAATTTCCTGACAACTCTCACCAATCACTCTCCTGCTTCTCAACATGAAAAGCTTAAAAGCTTTGTTTGCAATAATAATGTTTATGTGACAACAATGTAACATTCGCCAAATTGTTCTTAACATAAATGATATCATCATTAAAAATATATCTTACGTCAAATCAAGCTTTAAAAATTTCAATTTAAAGTCCGGCATGCCTGTAGTCCCAGCTACTCAGGAGGCTAAGGCGGGAGGATCACTTGAGCCCAGGAGTTCGAGACCAGCCAGGGCAATAAGCAAGATCCCACTTCAAAAAAATTCAAACCATACTTGCAAAAGTAAATATTTATTTTAACCCATTTATTTTTACTTAATTTATTAAATATTCATACATTTGAGGCAGAAATATACTGTAGTTTTAAATTGAGACCACCTTGTTACCAATTCCAACTTGTGATTCATTTTCACATAGAAACCGCCCAAATCTCCTGATTCTATTGTATGTGTACGGTTTGTAGTATCTCACAAACATTCACTATTTGCTGTATTTGGAGGAATTCTGTCTAGAGAATAGGATGTGAGAACATTAAAAGGAGACAGTGCCTGCCTTTAGGACAAATATACAATCAAATAAGGACAATGCAGTAGGGTGATCACCTGCAATGCTGAAGGGACAGGGAGAGCACAGAGCTAAAGATTCATTCTGCCTGAGGGCGGGGCTGGGACTTGCCGGGGAGAGGCCTTGGAACCAGGTCTTCGAAGACAAGCAGGAACTCCCTGGTGAAGGGAGGGGAAGGGAGCCCTAAGCAAAGAGGACCCACAGTACAGTACCAACATTTATGAGTAGGAGAAAAACAGTGCTTGCAGGGAACACGAGAAGCTGGATCTGCCTAGAAAGCCAGGGAATTAGGCTGGAAAAGTAGATTGGGAGAGGTTGGAAAGGGCGTTGTAGCCCATAGTTAGAAGTTTTCATCTGCATACATGGGAAGCAATGCCTTCATTTCTGGAGGCATTTGCAGAGATTATTTTGCATTGTGAGAACTGACAACTACTACTTCTTGCAGCGGATCACATTTCAAAGGGAACCAGCCAATTTTCAGAGATGAGATGAAAAATATCTTCCTTTGCGTCTAATAAAATATAACAATATCCTTATTCTTCTTAAAGAAAATAATAAGGTGACTTATTTTCTTTATGACATGAGTATTCCTGCTCAGAATAAAATCCTGTTCAGAATAAAATTTACTTTTGAATTCAACTTCTGTTCAAACACACAGGCACCTTAAAAATAAGTTATTTCCTTCCTCCTATTAAAAGCCATATATCCTAGCACTCTGGGAGGCCGAGGTGGG